>OU015492.1:2414184-2581684 GCA_907164885.2 Dolomedes plantarius | reverse complement strand
AACTGGCTATTGAAGATGCTATTGGACAAGGTCATAAAGCAATTGATATTTATTCAGACTCACGTAGTGCGTTACAGGCATTAAATACACTCAGTTTTAAAAGTGAGATGGTGGATAACATCAAAAAATTAGTTCAAACTTCGGGACTTAATGTCGCACTACATTGGATAAAAGCGCATATTGGGATTGATAAAAATGAAGCAGTTGATCAGACTGCAAAAGAAGCAACTAAATTGGAAGTAATAAATAAAGAAATTAAATGGACTAGAAATCAAGTAAAAGCAAAATTATTTCAAATGGCGGAACACGTCTGGCAAGATAGGTGGAGCAATACAACTGCTGGAACTAGAGTAAGAGAAATTTTTCCTCAAGTTAAAACTGACAGGCTAAGTGCAGATTTTTACATAAACCAAGCAATCACTGGACATGGGTCATTTGGTAGTTATCAAAGCAGGTTTCACGGAAAAAGTAGCACTTGCTCTTGTGGTGCTGAACAATCGGTGGAGCACTGTATGATAGTATGCAGTCAATTTAATAATATACGCAGAAGCTTACCTACCAATATTGATATCTGGAATAAGAATAGGTTTTATAATGATTATTACTGTGGAAGAGCCATAAGAAAAATAGTTATGGCCCTTATGGCTGTTCATTATCCGATTTCATAGATATTCTATTTCGTTGTGTGTTACACAATTAGCATAAGTCCCCCCCCCCCAGTTTTTTTTTCTTTTTTTTTTAACGCATAACCGAAAGGTTGGGTCGTTTATATTTGCATCTTGTGTTTATACATACGAAGAACTGCACATTTAGGGGCGCAATGCAATAAAATGTAAATGAAATAGTTATGTAAATATGCAATAGAAATATAGACTTTTACTGATGGAATTGTTAATTGTAAGACTGTTTGACATCTTATTTAACAAATTATTTACCAACTTATTTTTTGCGAATAAAAATATATAATAAAAGTATTAAAAACTAGCCGGGCTTCGCCCGTCTAGCCGGTCGGTTTAGGGACCCGCTCCCTTCAGCAATCATCGTCAGAGAATGGAAACACTAAAAAACTACGAATAAAGGTATTTCGACCGTTTTTGTTTTAAATAAATGATATATAATCCTGTATATCGTTGATAATATACTTTCAATTTAGTCTTCTTTCACTTTTCTTGCTTGAAATATGAATTTAGAGAGCTTCAGGATATACTACATTTATTTTTCTTCCATTTGGAGCTAGGATGTAGAGATTTTCAGCTTTTCTAACACTAGAACAACCCACATACAGCTAACCATGGGAGAAACAGGGTTTTAGAATATCGAGTCCAACTACTTTTAACGATTGCCCTTGGAAAATGGCGTATTCCATCTTGTTACAATCTGGAAAATGGTTTATTTCAGTTATAACACCAAATAACTACAAAATAACAATAATATGTGTAAAGATATTTAAAGAAATTGAAATCCATGCGTTCACTTACCTTGCAATATCCAATATTAACCCAATTATTATCCAGAATTAACATCCAATATGTGCGCATGCGCAGATTCAATCATCGCATGATTGATTCCAACGCCTGGAGATGAAATATTATTTAAAAAAACTGTATTTATTTATAATTATTTAAACGCTTCCAAACTTATCTTAGAATTATCCTAAGGCTTCAAAACATAAGTATACGAAATTTCAACCAGATTCGTCAAGAAATATAGATTTGTATACCATACATACATACATAGAGACAGTTTGCTTTATTTATATAGATACGTAATTATAGAAAACGTAAAGCCTATTTTTAAGTATTGCCCGGCGTTGCTCGGGTAGATATATAGATATAAAATTTTTCATGCATTCCATCAAAAAAATACTGGGCTACACCCCCCGCTCTTCATGTTTATCTGCCAGACAGAATGCGCTTAGCGCATTTCTACTGAAATGATATGCCCAGTATTTTTTTGATGGAAAGCATGAAAAATTTTATATCTATATATCTACCCGGGCAATCATTCTTTAAAAATAATTTCATTAATTTTCTTATGCCTTAATATAACTAATGGACTAATAGTTCGGAATGAAAGGTATATGTCGTTATGTTTCTCTGTTAAAAGAGCTATTCCTCCCACTGCTTAAAAAACCCCAAAACTCTAAAAGATTTATCTTATATGATTTCACGGAATAAGTAATTCAAATACATATCGTATGTTAACTATGTTTCGCGAACTTAGGGGAAAAAACCTGTAGAACTCTTAAACGTCTTCCCATTTTATGATCCTCAAACAATTAATATATTTAGATCAACAGAAGGCTTCCAAAAACTGGCCATCGGAAAAACTTAATTTTTCTTTTTTTTCTATCTTCCTTTTTTTTCCAAATTTTATTAAGTTCTATTAGTTTGAACGCCATTGTCTAAAATTGTCTAAAGCAGCGGTTCTCAACCTTTTTAGACTCACGACTCCACTAAACGTAGGAAATATAAAATAAACACTTCGCCCCTCACCCCCTCACTCCCAGACCAACTCTCAAACCACCCCCGATCACCCCTCAGAACAAACATATTTTCCCCCTGCGTATCGAATTTGACTGGTTGTGGTGAAGGGGCTGCATCCACATTTATGAGGTGTGCTTACGGGCACAAAAATCATTAAAAAATTAATTAAATATAAACTAATTGAATCCCAAATTTCGTTTTTCCTGATTTAAGTTTCTCGTGTCCTAAACATTAACTGTGCCGAATTTGGTCCCGGTGGGTGAAACAGTCTATGATTCTATAGCGGACAAACAAACAGACAAGCTCTTTTATATATATAGATGGATTATAGGCACAACTCGGGATGGTGGCCCCCTAACACTGACGTGGGCGTAAAATTTCCAACACTGACATACAAAAAAAATAATCATGAATCATTGTGAAAGTACCATTTTATCAAGAATTGTCTATTTGAAGCGTAGAAGCCTAGAACATTATCAAATAACAAAAAGCAATACAACACATTAAATTCATCATTAAAACACCAATACAATGCAACCAGAAAATCTTATTAATCTCTTATATACATTATAACATGCATATGATGAACTATACATATAACTATACATATGATGAAATAATCAATCAAATTTGAAAGGATGTATAAAAAAATTTCTATTAAAAAAGGTAAAATTAAAAAAAATTTAATTGGGAATTTTTTTTTCCTTTTCTTTTAAAATAAAAATTTTGGGGGCCCCCAACATTCAGGGGCCCCTGGTCCTGGGCCTACTGGGCCTAATGGAAAATCAGAGCCTACGACCTGTAACGCTGTTTAGAATAGCATTTTCTACTTTACGTCCCTCATCTATTCGTTATCAGCTCTCCTAAACACATCTGCAAACACCCATCGCAGGTTAATTATAAAAGAGTTTAGAGTTGGAAGAACTCTTCTAACACATCCGTAACCAACCATGTGAAAACACGTACCAGATTCACTTCCTGAATATGAAATTACGCGTCGAAGGTCGCTTAATTCGATACAGAGAACAGATTTTTTTTCTCTATTAGTTCTTTTCTGGTTTTCGTGGCTTTAAAAGTTTCAAGCCGTGGCCTTATCTGCGACAAGACTGAATGTCTAAGTGAAATCGGAACGACACTTTTTTTCGGCGTTTCTTGGGTTTCGGAAGATGGAAAAAAAAACGAGTTAGATTACTTAAAAGGAGTAATACCAATTTGCATGTATTATGTTTGACAATGTTATACGCCATGCCTCTCGTCGTAATTTGAGGTAGAATTTTTTTCTTCGTACGGGTAGCAAAAATGGTTATTGTATCTCTAGTTGCGCAGTTTATACATGTGAAGGAAATGTTAAACTCTCTCTTTTCATTTTTTCTTGATACATTCTGTACAATTCTTCCATAATGACAATATAATTATTCAGGTACACTCAGATGGCGGAGAAAAAACTTGTAAGGAAAGGAAATTAAACTGCCTGTATGTTAAGGAATGGACATCTAAAAATTTGAATTCGTCATATCTGTTAGATAGCTCAGTTGGTATAGTGATGACTCGAAGTAACGAGACCCATGGTTCCAGTCATAGTTCCGAAAAAAGTGGCCGTTTTGAGGGGTGGCCGTATAGAGAAGTTTCACTGTGTGTGTATATATGTATGTATGTATGATAGATATATATCACTATACTGAATAATTAATCAATAAAACCAAGGAAATTTTCGTCAATATGGGTAATACTAGCTGAAAACCCGCACTTCGCTACGGAGTACATTCAAATTAAATACAACGGTCAATGTATGCAATTAATGCCAAAAAAGTAAATATATATATATATATATATATATTTATTTATTTATTTATTTATTTATATTAAATACGACGATCAATGTATACAATTGATATAATTAAAAGAACAAAAAAATACATTTATAAAACAATTGTAAGGGATATTTTTATACACAAAATAATGTAGAAGAAAATATTCCAATTAAATCTAATAGGACATACCAAAGAATATAGTACAGTTAATATAGTACAGTTTGAGGAACATAATATCTTTTACTGTATTTTAATATTTTTTTGGATAATGTCCAATCGTCTGCCGCATTAGAAAGAAAAAAAATTTTTTGTCTATTTAGTTGTTATGCACGTGACGATAAATTTATTTAAAGTACCAGAAAAAGAAATCACGTGATCAGCATTTAATAAATTAAATTCTAAAAATGAACCTTTAAAAATTCACCAAAAATCAGAAAATCGAGGTAAAGATTCGAAAAAGATTTCATTTTAAAGGAATTTTTATGATCTTTCTCGGGATATAAATTTTATAACTCTCAAATTATTATTTAAATGCAAACTTAAAAAAAGTTACTAAAGCCGCTTAAAAATTTAATTTTAAAAAATCTAAGAAGAATTTTTCAAAAATCTTTCTTAGTGCACCCCTACACTATAAGAAGAATCGCCATGCAAAATTTCAGCCCTTTAGGTCCAGCGATTTGGTTTGTGCGTTGTATGTCAGTGAGTCAGTCAGTCAGTGAGTCAGTCAGTTACGGAACTGTTTTATATATATAGATCACATTATTTACACAATCTCAGCAATTGGCTATTTAGTGCTGAATTAATTTCCCTCAATACTTAAGAATTTTAAATGTTAAGTAAAATGAAATACTTTATAAAAATCTTGGAATACATTGAAATAAATTAAAACTAAAGCGATGTTAAATTAGGGTCATTAGACACAAAACCTGTCTTAAAAAATAAGGTTTTTCTCTAACAATTTTTTTAAACACTTCATAAACACAGAGGAGGGAGGACAGGAAAAAATTTAAACCTTAAACTCCTATAAATGTATTTAAATTCACGTTGATATCATTTTTACTTTTAAGTATATTGTTAAAATACCTTAAAAGAATCAGGTTAAATAATTTCTACCAAAATTACATGTTTGATGCCCGGTATAAAAAGTCAAAAACAGTGAATTAATTATACCAAGTTATTTAGCTTTTATACCAATCGCAGAACTATAATTTTGACTGGAGTCTTTTGTACAAAGAAATATAATTTTGTATACAAAACTGATAGGCGTAAGCATTTTATACCAGTCGAAAGATTTTTGTGTTTTTAATCAATACTAACAAATATCTAAAAATCACTCTTTTTCACTTAAACCCTTTAAACCGGGCTTGAAAGATATAAAATCTACCTTTTAGTTTCAAAAATTTATGAAGTAAGGGGAAAATTTAAATTTATTAAAATCTCTAATTCTACTGTGTTGGATCTATTGGATTCTATTGTGATTTTTTTTTCAATCCCCACCCATATCAAAAATAATTTTCAGATGGAAATCTAATTCAATCGCAAATATACATCTTTAAGATACATAATATCGTAGAGTTTCATTTATGTTTACAGCAGTTAACGTGCTAAAAGACACGAATACCAAGCGTGTAAACACTTTTCAAGTGCACTTTTGAGAGTGTTTATTTTGCTGTTGTTTAAAGGAGAAAATCTGCTTCAAAAAGTGCCAAAAGCATCTTTCATCTCCACAATTTTTCCACTGCAAGTTTTGAAATGTAATCAACAGGACATTAAAAACATTTTGAAAGCAGGGTAGATATAAAAATTCTCATTAGTAAGTCGGAACGACACTTGGCGAACAATCCCCCTACTTCCTTCTCTCACGCGATCGGCGGGATTTTATCTTTTTTACGCTACAGTTTTCACATTGCGGATATTCACACAATTATTTACATTGTAAGAGACAGTTCCCACTGTTTTCAGCAAACCATACCATGAGAAAATCCATTAAAGGATGCTGAATTGACCGAAAGCGGGCTTTTTTTTCCTTAAACATTGATATTCGGCTTCACTTTCGTTATATATGTGTGAAGAGCAATAGATACTCGTTAGACTCGTTCATTGCTTTCCAGACATGCTGTATTGTTTTCTTTGTTAGGAGAGGAAATACGGGGCAGTAAAATTAATAATTTACAACTTATAAGCAACTAATAAGCAATTCAATGATCTTTTTATGATAATCATTCGTAAAAATATGTGGAATACAGAGGTAGTAAAAGTAATTTACCAAGAGGAGTAATATATTTTTTTAAATTTTCAATAAAAATATATTTAATAACGAAACACGTTACAACTTATAATAGGCAAACATGAATGATCCCTTTTCGTGACCACCATTCATGTTTTGCTATGTAAAAGTGCGCGAAATACAAAGACAGTGAAAGTAATTTATCATGGGCAATACAGTATTTTTAAACTTTTAGTATAAATATATTTAACTAACGAAACGAGTTACAAGTTATAATAAGCAACTGTATGATCCCTTTTAAGAACATCATGTTTACCTATGTAAAAGTGAGGGAAAAACGAAGACATTTAAAGTGATATCTTTCGGACAATTCTTCAGGCTTTCTTTATTTCTATAAAAATAGAATTATATTTATCTAATGAAACGCAAAAAAAATCCAATCAGGGTCTTCATAAAAATAAAAGCGGAATATTTTGAAAGGATATTTCATATAAAAAATATAAATGAACATATGTTTATTGGGGATTCAGAAAAGTTTTCCCTAACTTTTGTTAAGGCTGCTGTGTAGGGTAGACCGGGACATGTTGGCCATACGGGCACGTTGGCCCATCTGCGATATTTTTCAAACTATCGGATTGATTGCGTTACTAGCTAAGCGACGTGTGTCTTAGTGCTGGCTCTTTAAGCCAGCAAAAGGTTTCTCGGAGGTTTGTTAAAAGCTGCATTGTGAAGCGTTGTGAAGGGGAATAAGAAATAAGAAAAGGGTCAGCTATAAAAATTGTATACGCAGAGGAAGGGTAGATTTAGGCGCTTGTAATGGTCAGCATAAGAAAAGGCCTTTTTACATAAGTTTAAAAGATTGTTAGAAAAGGAAATGTACGCAATAAAAATATATTTATGGCAAAGGAGGGGATGAAGTTAAAAAGGACCCGCTCACATAAACGGTAAGGAGAATATTTGTAGTGAAGTTAGAATCGCGGTGAGTTAAAAGGCCTCATAAGAAAAGAGTATTGGACGAGGGTCAGTCGAAAAAAAACCCTTAGAAGAAGGATTATATTGAAAGGAATTTACGCAACGGTAGCAGTATTGTTGAGTCATAGAAGGAAAAAATGTTATAAAATTGACCAGGTGTTAGAAAATAAAATATAAGAAAAATGTAGGAAGGAAAAAGGGAAAAACGTGAGAAAAGTAGAGACCCAATGAGGTTTGAGAAATTTAATAAAGAAAATATTATAGCCACTAGAAAAAGGTTTTAAGACGTAGGTGGAGTTTATATGAAGAAGAAAATATTATGATTGGAAGGTAGAAACATATATGAAAAAAAGTTGAGATGAATATTAAGAGGTAGAAATGAGATTTTAGAGAGAGAGAGAGAGAGAGAGAGAGTTCAGAGTTAGACATGATTTGACGCAAAGAATGAGTGGCCTTCAGGGCCCGCTCTGGGGTGGGTTGCTTTCGAGTCGCCCTGCGACAAAGATGGAGCGATGCAGCTTCCCTTAACTAGCCGAGTAAGTCAGTCTTTAATTTAGGTTGATATTTGACAGTACTCTTTTTTTTAGATTTAGATTTAAATTAAAATATCCCTTTAAATGATACAGACCTACTAGGGTGAGGACCCACATTAATATTTAAGAATATTAATCATTTTAGCAGATTATTAATTATACATGTGGCTATGAGAGTAGTAATCATTTTAATACAGTATTATTTAATTGTTTATTTGTGTAATAAATATTTTATTGTTAATTGTAAATATTGGTTCTCATCATTTAAAAACATGTGTAAGGTATACACAAGATTCGATTCACAAGAATCGAACTTTTGAGTGAATTAAAGAAGCTGCTTTAGATATGCTAATTTCGGCATACGCGCTTAGTATAAATACCACGCAGCGTCATTTAAAAAGAAGAAGGTTGTTAAGGTTGAAAAGGTGTTATCCTGCGCTAGTGCTTAGCGGGCCAGAAGTTTACATGGCAGTACTGCTGGTTTGACTTACTGTTCGTGAGTATAAAAATATATTGTTCTTGAAAGCTGTGTTTATACATTCCGTACAAGTAGTACGCATGCTTATTGCTGTAAAAGCCAATTATATGTGCAACGAATTCAATAAACATTGTTTCATGTATAAACTGTGTTTGCTTCAAATTCAAATAGAGTGCCACTTCAAATTATATACACCCAAGTCTGGGTAGAAGTGAGCATAGATTCTCTATACTGGCGCCCGAAAGATATATATACCCTGGTAGTTAGCGTTAAATTTGTAACGAACAACATAATTGAAATTAAAAACTGTGTACTGTGTACTTATATTGATAAAATTGTTGCAAGTACTTATATACTATTTAAAAATCAGTGTTGTAGAACAAAATCCTGCTGGAAATTTTCCTCGGGTAATTATGGTTCAGCAAATTGCGCCATTCGAAGCCACCTTCAATGGCGGCCCCTCAAGCCAATTCCTAAAGAAAATTGAGCATTACTTTCAGCAACAATGCACCCCAGAGTGTGATAAACTTAAAATTGCTCTAGCCGCTTTAAGAGGTAGTGCATTTCAGTGGTACACATGCATGCAAAGCAGTAATCTGATTTTTGACTATTTGTCATTCAAGCAACAGTTTCTTAGCGTTTTTCCAAAGACCTTTAATCAAAGTGAAATTGAAGCGGAAATTTATTCGCTAAGGCAACGTGAAGGTCAGTCTGCGTTAGATTTTGCTACGGAAAAGATTTCCAAGTGTGAGGAATATTTAGAAGGGGTGACGGAAGCGATAATCTTAAAAATAGTTATCCAACGTTTGAAGCCAAGTGTTCAAGATTTTTTAGATAATCAAACAATTACAAGCAAGGTTACCCTCCTTCAAGCTTTAGCTAAATATGACAATAGACATTTCTTCGCTACCCCTCACCGTCATTCAGGTACGAGAAGTTTTATACAGCCGCGCCAAAACTTTTCGCGAGTTTCAAACCAGCAGCGTAAGCAGTACCGCAGGCAAAATAATAGAAGCGCACGGCGTTATAATGAAATTAGTGCTCTTAAAGTAAATAATATGCAAGCACCTTACTTGCACTGGGCAAGTTGATTCATATGATATGGTTCAACCTGTTGAAACTGTGTGGTCAAATGTATTATTTTGTCCGAGCAGTAATCATTATTTTGAGAATAGTGAAAGTCAGGGTATTTTTGTGGCTTATAAAGAAAGTGAGTCTAGCTGGAATGATGAGGTAATTCCAGTACAAATTTCTGAAAATAGTGCCGATACTAATGCTAGTGGTTTAGAAAATAAATCATCTGACACTTCTATTAATGCTATACCTGATATTATTGATGCTATACCTGATATTTTAGATGATATTCACACATCTGTTAATGAAGGAAATTTAGTAGATGACGAAGTATGCGTTACGGAAGTTAGTGAATACTTATTAGTTGACGACAATAAAAATTCTTTAAACGATAGTAGGAACTCGCTAGGTAATGATGATATTATTTCAAGTTTCCATCCGAATGAGGATTGTGTAGGCCAGGTTGATAATATGGTTTTAAATAAAGTACATGAAAACCAGACTGAGAATCAAGATGAAAAGTTGACACAGAGTTATACTGTAAGTAGTTTAGCTGATGCTTCGGAAGTTATAGACGTAGGTTGTATTAAAACGCACCAGTACGAAAAGCTTAATCTTCCTAGAACTGAAGCAGTGTTAACGAATATAAATGATAACGATTCTGATATCGCAAGTTTCAAAGAGACTTTTTCGTCAAAAGAGGATAAAACTAAAGTTAAGGGGGATAAAAAACGTGAAAAAGCGCCTTCAGGTTCCAGCATTAAAACTGCTAATACTGTAGTAATTAAGGCGGTAAACAAGAAGTCGTATAAGCACAAATACGAAAAGCAGAGTCAGGTTGTTGAAAAAATAGAATCTGCATTAAAATTTAATACCGATACAAGCAAAAGTACGAAGAAAGGTAAAGTGTGCACTACAAAAACTCCATCAAAGGAGGAATGCGTCGCTGATAAGGTACACAAGGTTATCAAAAGGAAGAATGACAATTTTAAAGTTCCTTTGCATAAGTACAGGAAACGGAAGATTTCTGCCGCCCAGCAAGGTTGGCCTCCTCCCAAGAGACCTCCTGTCCATCGTCAAGCCGGACCAGAGCCTCAGGACCAACGACCTGCTGCACGAAGGATGCCCACACGGTCAACGAATACCTTTACTAGGACTGCGACCATCAAGAGAGGTCCCACGGATTGGACAGACTGGTGCAAGGAAGTTGCTGCATTCATGAGGAACAAGTCTTGTATCAACTTCCTTATTCTAACTCCCACCCTTTAATAAAACCGAACCAAATTGGTTTGCAGTTCCCCCAGTGTATATACTGTAAACATTTTGAGGGGAAGTGGTGAGGCACTGAAAAAAAAAAAGACATACTGTTGTTTTATAAATTTTTGAAGGGGACATGTAGTGACTAGAAAAAAAATACATACTGCACAATATACCAATTAACCACTAATGTACTAACTTCACAAATCATGACACATGTGCATTATAAATTGGGGGAGAGCAGATACAAACAGTCAAGAAATGTCATGCTGTGCAATTGTGTTGACAATTTTAACTAAAATAAGTTTTTTAGGGCGCAGTTGGCCAGCCCAGTATCCGCAACTCTGCAAATCCACTGTGTGATGGTGTCACCTGGACCCTTCGGGGTTAGTTTTGTAAAATGGTAGTGGCGTTTTTCCCCCACACAACGTGTGGAAGGTTTTTTGGCTTTGCCACCCATTATGTAAAAAGTCAGACCAGCACGCGTTTTCAATTAGTTAACTGAAGCCGTTCAGACCTCAGTTACCTAATTTTTTTTTTCGAGGGAGGCCAGTGTAAGGTATACACAAGATTCGATTCACAAGAATCGAACTTTTGAGTGAATTAAAGAAGCTGCTTTAGATATGCTAATTTCGGCATACGCGCTTAGTATAAATACCACGCAGCGTCATTAAAAAAGAAGAAGGTTGTTAAGGTTGAAAAGGTGTTATCCTGCGCTAGTGCTTAGCGGGCCAGAAGTTTACATGGCAGTACTGCTGGTTTGACTTACTGTTCGTGAGTATAAAAATATATTGTTCTTGAAAGCTGTGTTTATACATTCCGTACAAGTAGTACGCATGCTTATTGCTGCAAAAGCCAATTATATGTGCAACGAATTCAATAAACATTGTTTCATGTATAAACTGTGTTTGCTTCAAATTCAAATAGAGTGCCACTTCAAATTATATACACCCAAGTCTGGGTAGAAGTGAGCATAGATTCTCTATACATGTAGTTGTGTCTATCTTTTCTACAGTGTTTACATGCTGGGTTAAAAACGAATCTGAGTAATCAGTAATTAGTGATGGGTAATTAGTAATAAGCAAACGAACCTGGGAAATTTTAATGTTAATGTTTTAAAATCTTTAATCGGCACATTTCCACCCAGCATTAGCACGTTTCCTTTCACCCATAACATCGTCAGCATTGAAGAAGCAATCAAACGAAAGCAACTTCAAATTTTTAAATTTTCACTGAAGTGAGTTTTTTTTTTTTTACACTTATAAATAATCGTTTCTGATTTGTTTCTAAACGATCGTTGTTCAGAGCTAATTTTCTACCCACTAATTTGAAAAAATATTAACAGAATATTTGATACAACGATCAAAAGCCAAAAGGGCGATATGGGGCAAGTTGGCCCATTTAATCCGTGGTATGTTGGCCCAGTGGCCCAAGATTCCCCACAGTCCAAGAGTTTGTTTTCTACATTTATAAGCCTATAAAAGTCAATAAAATTTCAATAAATTAGGAGAAGACTGGATTCAATGTACCAGGTGCAATCGTTGGGCACATGCATCATGTGTCACTGGGGACACGATATTTTATGTTTGCATTCATTGCCGTGATGAGAAAAATCGATGAAGGCAGTAGTTAAGTTGGAAAAAATATTTTTTCTTATCTTTTATATACCATATTAAAATTACATTTGATATTTTATGTGATTTTTCATTTCTGGTAGTAATTAGAAAATCAAATCAACTTAGAGGGCCAACCTGCCCCATTCGATGAGGCAGGTGTTGCACCAGTGACTTGATGTCCTGCTCAGCTTCATATAGAAACTATTCATTAATATTTTTCAAATTTTCTCATACGTGGTTATGATTTAAGATGTGCTGATTGTACAAGCTAAAAAAATTAAAAATTTCAATAAATTCTTTTTTTTTAAATATTGAAGAAAAAATGGTCCAACAAGCCCCGGTCTACCCTACTAACCCTATTGGATTCGCTCACCTCAAGGTTAACCAATGGAGAAAATGTGTCCAAGGATTGCCGACTTGGATTGAAAGTATAAAAAAAATTATACTCCGTAATAGAGAGATAAATTTTACACATTGGGGCATTTTTAGTTTTTTTAAATGCAAATGATATTTTTAAATTAAAATTATTCGGGGGAGGGGTAGAAATCTGGTTTAGTGTGTTTTAAACGCTCCTAAATTCCTTTGGTTTACGACATTCCCAAAATGAATCCTGTTGCAAGGTGCAGAAAAGTTCAGGCTATCTGAAAATATAATTTTTATTTGATTTTCAGCATTTATGTAGCTGTCAATAGTAGACACATTTTCTCCGTAGGTTAACACTAAGGTGAGCGAATCCAGTAGGGTCAGTACACAGCAGCCTTAATAAAAATATAAACTGACGATTCTGCAGTTTCTAAATCTTAAACTACATTCTCGCATATAGTCAAGCAATTTTTTTTCATGAAACGAAATGGGAATACTTTTGTTGAAAACTGTGTGTGAATTGGAGGAAAGATTTTTCGATGTTCTCTCCCTACATCGATTAAACTGCAGTTCCTAGCTCACCGTAAATTGCAGTGGGAGCCCGTTCTTGTTTGTGTAGATATGTCATTCAGTACTACTGGAAATTCATGAAAATCTAATGCATAAGAATTTCTTTATTTTTCATTTACATACATTTTTCAACAATGTATAGAGATTTTACACTTCTACCCTAACTTGGGTGTATATAATTCGAAGTGGCACTCTAATAAAGTAGATTCAAACGCAGTTCTAAATTAATAAAAATGTTTATTTAAACTTGACTCATAGGCTTGCTTATCAACATAAATGCTGCGTACTACTAGTACGAGCTGTATAAACATTCATGAAAGGCATATTATTTCAGTATAGACACGTTGCAAAGAAATACAGTTTGAAATCCTCACAATACTTGAAAGTCGACCAGCAGTGCTGCTACGTAAACTTTAGGCCACAGAACGCTAAATAACTTTCGTCTAACACGAACTCGCGTAGGTTAGCATCAACCTAGCTAAAACACCACTAGCGGCTGCTCGCAAACTCCTTTCACTTCCTTTCGCTTCCTCAACACTTCGTCTTTTTAATCAAACTGCTTAGTATTTATACCAACCGCGTATGCATTGAAATTAGCATATCTCAAGCGGCTTCTTTAATTTATTCACGTAAAAGTTCGATTCTTGTGAATCGAATCTTGTGTAAACCTTACAAATGTTATTCTGGTTTCCAGCTTTGCAAGAGTTGGGCGAGAGCGCTATGGTCATCTTTTGCTATACGAGGACTCATTATACCGGCACCTTCAGTTTAAAGCCAATCTCAAACGGCTGTAAATATCTGTGCCAGCAGGGGGACTCGAACAACCTGACCCTGGTGTCGAATGCCAGTGCCCTAGCCATTCGTTCAAAAATGCTCTGGAAGATGGCCGAAATATCTTTAAATGAAAGAGGGGGGGGAACCCTGAATGAACTGAAACAATCGAAAAGAAATTTTCAAGTTACGAATATTTCAACTTCCTAAAACTAATAATCCATTTCTTAATCATGAATATACAGTGGATTCCCTATAATCCGAACTTCGGTAATCCGAAAGTCCGCTTAATCCGAAACCAAAAGTCAAAAAGAACTAAGGTTACAATAAAACCATAGTGATATTTAGTAATTTAAAGTATATTTCTGAAAATTGCAAGAAAATTCAAAGTTAGACAATTAATTGAACTAATTATTACTGAACTACATTGGTTTGAAAAAAAACTGTTAAATTTTTTTGTCGAAGAGAAGAATACCTCTCCCTTGAATCCAAATTACGTAGCGCTTCATAAAATGCAGCCGTGGCGTCTGAGTGGGATACCCTCTGCTCTCTGTTACTGTCTGCTTCACCTTCACTCTCGTCTGAGACGTTGACATGTTCTTTCAAATCCATTTCAACAATCTACTGGTCGTCTAAAACCTTACACTGTACTGTACGAACAACTTACACTCTACTCTACTGTTCCAAGCAGCGTTCCACTCTCTTATCACCCATTGCGTCCCGAGATTTAGTAATGTTTAGACAGACCTTATAAAACAAACTGTGTAATCACATGAAATATGTAATATTTATGTAATCACATGATATTATGTAATTTAAGTATATTTTAAGAATGATTTCGCTTAATCCGAAAAATTCGTTAATCCGAAGAGGGTCTGGTCCCAATCATTTCGGATTATCAGGACTCTACTGTATTTTCTTTTTCCATTCACACGGAGCAACTCAAAAGAAACTGATAACTGACTCCAATCACAATCCAGTCCGTGATGAGTCGTAACCTATGTAATTGAATGGAGCCACGCACACGGCGCAACTGGTTACAAACTCGTCCGACGAGTTTGTAACCAGTTGCGCCGTGTGCGTGGCTCCATTCAATTTATAGGTTACGACTCATCACCACGTTTTTAAATTTTCTGTTGAATCATATAAATTTGACAATTCTCACTTAATTGCACAAACCTTTACTTAATTATTATTTTAACTTTCTTTTATTTAATTTTAATCACTTTTTAGTCGTTTCCACTCTCCACAGAGTTTATAAACTTTAATTTTTATAATTAAAAAAAAAAATTTCGCACAATATTTTTGTAAACAAACTAAATTCACATGTATTCTGTTTTCAAAATCGTCAAACGCCGTAACACAAAAGTGCAAGCATTGAATCCGATCGAAGCACCACCTTGCGGATTTTTTCGGCTAAAAGTATTAAAAGAATGCATTGTCATCGTGTTCTGAGCTATTCTAAAAGTTTCAAATGTCTAGCTAGTCGGGAAGTTAGATAAAAATCGATTGCAAGATTTGTAACGAACAAACACTCACAAACAAACAAACATGAAAGCGAGTTAATAAAAACATGGTAAAAATTAGTAGGCACTTGATCCCGATTAAGGCGGCAGACCTGCATAAAGGTCTAGCTGAAATATGTTAAAAAAAACTCTATTTCCCTAAGAAATTTAAGGTTATAATATGTGATCATCCGCAAAATATTTTTATGATTTAAAAGAAAAAAAAATCACTCTTAGTGGATAAAGAACAGTTTTGAAACCCACAGCCCCATATTAAAGTCAATGCATAACTTTAGATGTTACTTGGCTTTGCGCTCGAGTTTGGAACTAGTTTAAAAATATCCATTTCGCTTCAGCACATTGCCTTTAAAGCAACGTAAATACAACTTATACTAAGAGCTAAGCCGCAGAAATGAAGTATACAATAAGCCGAAGTTAGATCTCCAACAAAATCTGCGATCGAATCTGAATGACAAATATTTATTCCTCAACCACAAGAACAGAGAGAAAAAAAAATGAAAAAAGAAAAGAAAATAGATCAACAGAAAAGGAAATCGACAGAAAGGAAAGACGTTAGAGAGAGTAGAGTAAGTCAGAGCGGATCTGATTACAATGCAAAATAGATTTTCTCATGCTCGGCTGAGATACGAGTAGAGAAAGCCTATGTAGGGGCACAAATCACCGTGTGAACAAGCGGTGTTCGCAGCCAAAACGAAGAAGCAAAACTTGAACCCATCGATGCCTGTGTTTTATTTACATCTATTTTTGTTTGCATCTGCGCTTTGTTATGCCGAAATCTCCATTTTTCGCCCCAGTTACTCATGTGTGATTAGGCTGATAAGCAGTGAAAAAAAAGAATCAATGATTTTGTTTACCAAAATTGAATAACTTGGGGCAAATCACGATGGCTATTCCCAACCAATCGATAACACACATCTTGTCATAACATTAATTTAAGGTTTTTAAAAATTCTATTTTAAATTAAATTTTATTAAAAATGGGAAGAAAAATTCTGCAGGTTTTTCACAAAATGCTACAACTTAACACAAACTGTTTGCTAAAATGTTGCAACTTACGAGGATTTCCATTTTAAAAATATCTGCTAATAATCAGTACCTTTTTTCCAAAATTCTGTTACTCGGGTTTGGTTTGGAGCGCTACGATCAACTTTTGCTAGACGAGGGCTAATTAAGCCGGGACCTACTACTTTAAAGCCGATTCCGAACAGATACAAACGTCCATGCCAAGAGTCCATGGGACTCGAACCTACAGACTTTGGTACCGAATGTCAGCGCCCTAGCCATTCGGCCTTTGTTTTTGAAATAACGAATTCTACCAACACTATTTTCTAAAATGCTGCAATTCATAATTTTTTTTCCAAACACTGGTCTCTCAATTTGTTCCTTAATACATGTGGAAAATAACACCACGTGCTATTGGAAAAGTGAGGGCTAGTGGTGGCCCTGTGGTACAGCGCGCTGATTTTCGGTGTTGAGGGTGCTCAGATCGAATCCCGGCGTTGCGCCACGTAAAAATGCCTCCGTTCGTGTCGTCCCTTCATAGGGAGTAATGCTGTCCACCTATAGGGTACCCCCATAATAAAATGGACAGTATAACTGAAGCGTAATAAAGGCGAATGTTTGAATACAAGTGCCTCCTCATTGGAAAAAAAAAATGTGGAAAATAAAAATTCTGGAGTTCATCCAGAATTTTCTTTTTTATGTGTGATTCCTGACAATATTTCTAGAAGCTTTAATTTTTAATATTCATTCTAATCATCGATGCACCCATTCCCAAGGATGAATTAGCGACCTTCATGCCCGCAACTGATAGACTTCTATCAAATATCTGTACGCTAAGCCAGTGGTGCGCATACATTTATCGACCGCGACAAATTTTCTTTTTTAAAGAAATAGTGCGACCCAATGAAAATATGTTGGTTATGGAATTTTTTTTTAAGTTAGGAAAATTTTAACAAAATAATAGAAAAACGAAATAAAGAAATTTTGAGAAACTATTTCAAAAATCAATGAACTGTAGATTTTGTGCATATATTTACTTTGCATAGTAAAAATTAAAAAAACTGCCTTCGGTACCATCTTCAGTACCAATTGTTTTATTGCAAACCTCGTGTGACTGAAACTCCTTATTTAAATATAAAACATTCGTATTTCATTTAAGTAAAAAATTGCAAAAAAGTAGAATTATGAAAGAGCATGATTTTAAAATGATAAGCTTCATATTAAAGCATTGAAAATAATAAACTTCATTTATTTATAAAAATTAAATTATTCAGGGAAAAAATATAAATGAAGGGTAAGCCTGGACCTCAGATAATAATAATTAACTATATTTGGGGATAACAATATTTGGGAAATATTTAAGAATGCTGCTCTCTTATCAAAATTTTTGGTATTTATAGTAACTCATTTTGAAAACCCAGGCTCACACATAAATGCAAAAGCATATGGCAACAATGTACCCTTGTAAGACTGATTGACACTTTATTTAACAATATCGTATATTTATAACGTATAAAAAATATGAATAAAAATATTAAAAATATCTAATAATAGAAAGTTAAAAGCATGTTGTCGTATTTTATGAATTCAATATGTTAGAAATTGACTTTATACCCGCGACCCTTCCCGTTTCTTCACGATCCCCTCCCTCCCCCCTCATCCTGTGGGTCGCTACGCACAGTTTGCGCACCACAGCTCTAAGCAACCGTCGCAAGTCTACCATTCATAAAACAAAACTCATTCTCGCAATCTCCATCGCAGTCATCTATTGTCATACTATACTGAATCCCAGGGCTATTTTTGAAACTGCATTAATATATTCTACGGACTTTGCCTTGAGTAAAAGACTGCCAGCCTTTAAGTATTTAATATTTCAATTGCATTTCTCGACGAAATACAGGCTATTTACAGTATATACACTGCTGGCCACTGTAAATGCAACACCCTGAAGGAAACATGCAAATAACATGAAATTTACAACATGCATTAGCGGAGGTGAGATATGCAAATGATTAGAATTTCAGCGCAGACACACATCACGCGTGCCTGTGGCGCCACTTCAAAGCGCTATTTAAGGCTTGGAGATTTCGACGATTTCAAGTTCGGCAATTGTGTTTTTCTTGTGGTTTTTAAAAAAAACGATCAATTATGCCTCGTCGAAAACAGCGATCATCTTTTGATCAAGTATCCGAGTTCGAAAGAGTAAGGATAGTGGCCTACCAAGATTGTGGATTATCTTTCAGGGAAATCGGTAGTCGTGTTGGACGAAACCAAACAACTGTAATGCGGATATGTGATCGTTGGATGCAGGAGGGTACGACGGACCGGCGTGTTCGATCGCATCCACCTCAGCGAACCACTTCACGTGATGACAGGCAAATTGTGCTCATGGCAGTGATGGATCGCTCAGTCACATCACGAACCATAGCACAGCACATGCAGTCTGTAACACATCATTCAGTGTCTGCGCGTACCATTCGACGCCGTTTACAGCAGAGTGTTCTGTCCGCAAGACGTCCATTGCTTTGTCTACTCTTGACGCAGAACCACAGCCGTCTTCGCCGCCAATGGTGCGATGACAGAAGGATGTGGATGACAGAATGGAATGAAATTGTCTTTACTGACGAGTCACGCTTCTGTCTGCAACACCACGATGGTCGCATTCGACTCTGGAGACACCGTGAAGAGAGGATGCTGAACAGCTGCGTTATGCACCTCCACACTGGTCCTGCACCAGGTATTATGGTATGGGGCGGTATTGGATATCACTCTCGCACACCTCTAGTACGCATTGCCGGTACTTTAAACAGCCAGCGCTATATCTCCGAGGTGTTGGAGCCAGTTGTCCTTCCTTACCTTCAGGGCTTGCCCACAGCCATATTTCAACAGGATAATGCGCGACCACACGTGGCACGCATTGTCCAACGGTTCTTCGTCAATCGCCAGATTGAATTGCTTCCCTGGCCGCCTCGCTCTCCGGATCTTTCGCCGATAGAAAACATGTGGTCCATGGTTGCTCTACGATTGACCCAGATTCCATCCCCAGCCCGCCACAGCAGATCAACTTTGGCAACGTGTGGAAGCTGCTTGGTCTGCTGTACCCCAAGAACTCATCCAAACTCTCTTTGAATCAATGCCGAGGCGTGTGGCAGCGGTGATCTCCAACAATGGCGGCTACTCTGGCTACTGATTTTGGCAGGAACCACACTTCACAGAAGTCTATAAATTTAATTATTTGATACTTGGTCAACATGTTATCTACAAAATAAATTTTGTTGTGATATCTCTTGTCTTTCTGGGTGTTGCAATTTGGGTGGCCAGCAGTGTATATATATAAAAAATTAAATTCGTGGGTTCACAGCATCGACGAGGAAGGTCAGACTTAAGTTGTCGCTGAGCTCATTCAAGTCTTTCTAGGACGGACAGTATGTCCTTGTCTCCGGCTCAAAAGTCTGACTATCTTAATCTCTGAATCCACGTTCGGCGACTTTATATACCTCCGCTAAACGTTCTCGAGAGGTCTGGAAAACACCACCTTTCTTTATTCAGTTACATTCCCAGACGACTAGGCGCATCCGTTTGGCAATTCCCCTTTTGTAGCAGGATTCTTGTTACGCGAGCTGTCGGTAGCTCTTCCGGCCTTTATGTCGCCAGGCGACTGTCTGTCTAAATCAATTATGTGCACAAACCTCGCGTTGATTGGTCTTTCCGGAATTTCCCCGCCCAAACTATTCGCTACTGTACGGGAGGCGTTACTATATCCTATTCTAGTGTTTGTTGCTTATATATTTCCATAAATGAATACAATCAACAAAGGATTCGGTATTGATTTGATTTGAAATGTTGCAATGGTCCTGAACTAGATTCCACTTTCATTTAAGACGGCACATACCTTTTAAACTGTCGATTAATTGCCTGAAAATTGATATTTTTCGACTGCTTATAAGATATTTGTTAATCAAGTAATGCATTTGATTTGTTTAGTATGTGAAGAAATTGTACATCTTTGTATTTATGTAGTTAAAATTTACCTTGTAGTATAAAATATTTGTGTAAAATAGTCATATTTAATAATGAAAGAATTACATTCTGTCACATAGTGTACTACTTTCGCGCAGAATTTAAAGATTTCTATCCATTATTTTGCTCTAACATTTTGCATAGGCTATATATATGTAACTTCAAAAATAAACTGTTCAAAAATCTAAAAAAAAATTTCATGTTTCTATTTTTTCTTTTAAATTAAATTTTTTTTTTATAATTTTAGCAATACTAAAGCATATATAAAATACAAATATTATTATTTTTCTTAAATTTTAATACAATATATAGTATATGAGTAATATGGGTACCAAATTTCAAGATTATACAAATACTACATTTTAAGACATCACTCGCGGAATATACAAAAAATTGTTTTTCAAAAATACTGATTTTAATACAAATACTTTACTTAAAAATAATATTTTCATTATTTGAAAAATTGGAAAAACTAAAATTCTAGTAAGAGTACCCCGAGTTTTTAATCTCCTTCCCAAGGGTCCCGCAAACATAAAATGTTTGGAATTTCCTGGCTTGATACCCATCTCAGCTTAAAAAATGCTTGAGGCAAAAGTCAGAGTCATCACTTATATAAATTTTCCTTACCGGTGTGCTATCATTTTATGAAACACAGAGGGTGTTCAAACATTTTTGCGACGATTTTGACTTTCACTGTGATTTATATTTAAGGGGGTCCAGGACACAAAGTTGTTCGAATTTTCAAAAAAAAATTTATTGCATTAAAATTTTTTGTGTTATTTTGCGCTTAAAAGGACGTTTAAATCATGTTTCTATCTTAATTAGAACAGGAGAAATTATTATTTTTTTCTGCAACATTCTAATAGTAGCCAATCGTCGTTTAAACCTGTAAGTGAGTTTTTCTGCATGATGGGTTTTTTCTCCATTTCTCGTCCTTAAATTGTTATAAATCAAGAACCGTTAAAGATAAATGGCTGAAACTTGTAACATGTCTTTTTCAACTATTTTACTTTAATTTTAATTCAGCAAATTCGAAAAAAATATTTACCTTTGAAAATATGATTTTTTAAAAATAAGTTACATAATTTTTTTCCCAATTTTTAATCTAAATATTTTTAATATTTTTAAAAATAAATATTTTAAAAAATGATGTATCAAAATTAAAACTTAAATATTTCTGTTTAATTAAATGAAAAAAAATTTGAAATTCGACAAATAATATTTCGAGTTATAACGATTTTAAATTACCCCACTTTTATTAAAAATTTTAAATTTTAAAATTTTTTTAAAACTTTTTGAGAAGTTTTATGGTGTGATTTTGTTTACAAATTATATTTTTAACCATCACAAAAAAATTCAAAATTTTAACTCAATAAATAAAAAAAATTTCAAAATGTGTCTCGGACCCCCCTTAAATGAACAAAATTTAAGCCTAGCTGGTATCCATTCGGAATAGGGTTTAATTATCATTTGCATCATTAAAAATATTCTTTGCTTTAAAATGTCGCTGGAAAATAAACAATAGTTCGAAGGCTATGTATTTGAACTTTCCAAAGAGAAATACTCTTATTCGATTATTAAAATCGGTGTGAAAAGCATGGTTTTAATATTTCTAGGCGTAAAATAATTAATAAAAAAAGAAAGAAATGTTAAAGTTTACATTTGACGAGGGCGCGGTGGCCCGATCATCAAAGACGTCGATCCAGTGACCTGCAAGTTGCTGGTTCGATACCTGACGCGACAAAACCGCCGACGTGTGCACTAATGGCGGCTGGTGCTCGAAAAAACACTGTCGTAGCTGCAATACCCTACAAGTTCCCAAACATTACCTCTGTAGCTGCGGGGTAAAGTGTTCCGGTGTCGTCACTTCACTCGGTTCAAAATTACGGGACCGCTACGGGTGTAGTGAGGACCCACCCCCTGTGGTGCACCCGGGGAAACGGATGCAATACATGCAGCGAAGTGATCACACATTTCTGGCTTCTCACGGGAAAAGAGTATCACTCAGCTCCTAGCCATTGGGGGAAAAAGTTTACATTTGACTGTGAAAATTAACTCGGATTATTATCAGATACATGTTTTATCACCTGTTTTCGAAAAAGACATTCCATCACTTTACCCGAACAAACCGGAATTGAGGCTATTCCATTTAAATGCATCCCACCCAAGTCCCCCGACATGTTTCCTGTGGATTTCTGTGCATTTGGACTTTTAAAAGAAGCTCTTTATAAGCGGCATCCCAAAACATCGGATGAACTCTGGAATATTATGGTCGAGGAGTGGAACAAAATCAACTTTGATATTTTAAGAAAAAGCTCTGTTATCGTGGAAAACAAGATGTAATACGTTAGTTCAACAACATATCGAACATATTAGAAAACAAAATTTCTATATTTGTTTATGTATATTTTTTTCCAAAATCGTTACAGAAATGTGTGAACACCCTCTGTGCTTTACAAATTATACGCGATGAACGCTTTACGAATGTGAAAAATATCAAACTTTTAAACAAAGATTTCTACAAAACACACATATTTAATCTATAAGTAATGGCTTAATATCTGTCTCTTTAGCTCGTTTATTTTTTTTTAACTTCCGAAATTATATATATTATCTCCAATGCGTGAGCGTGTTCACTGCAGTCGTACTTATTCATTCATTTGACCTTGCTCTCATCTGTAGTGGGTAGGTCCGAGCTACCTTTCGAAAGCACCTGTGTCACGTCAGTACCCCCTCCTCGTTCATTATAACATGAGATCATCGAAAGAATATTATCTCTGAAAGGTTGGGGGGGGGGGAGTCGACAGAGGCAACAGTAGGATCAACAAAACGATAACAAAAGTTATTTATGGAGGGTAAGTAGCACGAAGTAGATCTCGGGTCAGCCAGTAATTTGATCGAATTAAAATTTGTCCTTCATTAACCGGAACATCCCATGAACTTTCTACGTACTCTTTAGTAGAGATCTGCAAAAAATATTATTGTGAAACTGTACTGAAACCCAGGCATACCCCATAAGCAGGCCCTGATTTTCCATTAGGCCCATTAGGCCCGGGTCTAGGGGCCCCCGAATGTTGGGGGGGGGGGGGGCCCAAAATTTTTATTTTAAAAGAAAAAAATTCCCAATTCAATTTTTTTTTTAATTTTACCTTTTTTAATAGCAATTTTTTTATATATCCTTCCTTACAAATTTGATTGATACGTTCATCATATGTATAGTTATATGTATAGTTCATCATATGTATGTTATAGTGTATATAAGGGATAAATAAGGTTTTCTGGTTGCATTGTATTGGTGTTTTAATGATGACGTTAATATGTTGTATTGCTTTTTGTTATTTGATAATGTTCTAGGTTTCTACGCTTCAAAATACCCAATTCTTGGTAAAATGGTACTTTCACAATGATTCATGATTATTTATTTTTGTGTGTCAATTTTGGAAAATTTACACCCACATCAGTGTTAGGGGGGGGGGGGGCATCCCGAGTTGTGCCTATAGGCAAGAAATTTCTAAATTGGACCCTGCCCATAAGAGGGAATAGGCAAGGTGATCCCTGGGGAGAGGCAAAAGCTTGATACAACGAAGTGATTTATACATTATTTATATTGACCACCTATTTGTAATATCACGTAATCCCCAAAGATGAATTGTTCGGGAGCGATGCAAAATTTTATAGACATAAATACCCCCCCCCCCTTTTTTTTTACATTGTGGGCATGGTATGTTTTATGCTATGACACTATTTGCACATAACTTTTGATGAATTAATAATTCACATCTGGACAAAATCAACTGTCGTTTCAGCTGCTATAAGTCTTAGGGCCTGTTCACATAGGAGTCCGGTAGCGGTAGCGTTAAAGTATTCAAATATATTTAACCAATGACCAACCACACCTCCAAACGATTAGCAACGAAATTTTTAAGATGATTGGCTTATTTCATTCTCAGCGTCATCTTTCCTTTTACGTTTCCGCTACCGGACTCCTATATGAACAGGCCCTTATTGCCAACTGAGCGAACACTCGCTTCCCATTGGATTCAGGCGTACGAGGTATTGCGAGCAAGCGGAGAAAGTTCATTCATAATAGTGGTATTATACCGACTACTCTTTCTTTCTTTCTTTCTTTTTATGTGGGTCACGCGTCACGCCTAGGGTTGCTAACATTGCGACGATGCTAGCCGGAAGAAAAATAGTTTTCGTGTGGAGAAAAATTTCGATTTTCTTGAAAACTACGACGAAGGAGACGCCGAAATTTGGCTTGCAGGTTTGAAATCTAATGTAGGTTTTCAGAAGCTTGAAATTTGTTTCTAACTTTTGTCGTTAAAAAAGATATTCTTAAGGTCTCTTTTCGCGAGACAGTGAAGCGAAACTAGCTATGAATACTTATGAATACAAAGATTTTCAGTGTCAATATAAAATCGACATTAAAACGGGTTTTAATCGAAACCGAATTTTTTTTTAAAATTTTAAATAAATAACGTAAAATAAAGAACGTCATCAGCTGTGTGACCACAATTAATAACCATATAACCATAGATTATATGGTTTATAAAATAAAAATCGATAGTTATACAGTCACCAAGAATCCTCTGTTATTAGATAAATGAAAAATTTAAAAAAAATGACTTAGAAGGTTGCGAACACACAAGTTACTTTTATGAGCCTCTCTTGAAAATAATAATAATAATACTAATAATTAGGCTAGTTTATTAGGCTTAAAAAATTCGGTTTCGGTTAAAACCCGTTTTAATGTCGATTTTATATTGACACTGAAAATCTTTGTATTCATAAGTATTATCTCACAAAATTCTACCTGAAAGTAGACATTTTTAATATTCGACCTCGGAATCCATGAAATAAATGAAAAATGACATGGAAACAACTAAATGAAAAAAAGAAGCAATTTCTCGTGACAACCATAAAAATAGAAACGTCTTATCGGACAAATCCGGATATTTTCATTAATATTTCATCACCATTGTTATTCTCCGTAGCAATCTGTCTCCCCGCTGACGCTAAATTGGAATCAGTCAAACTCAATTCTTAAAACTGTGACCATCATGCTTCCCCGACTGTGACCAAAGATGGCAGTTAGAAATTCACACGGTAAAACAAGTTTCGGTGAGAAATTAATAGGTAAGGAGGGACAAAAAGGTTCCGCTTGACGAATAGCCACGGTGGGTCGACAAGCAGACACGGAACAGGGTTCCAGAGATAAATGAGAGGATACAGCTAATAAATTTCGTAGCTTGTAGCTGCGAAAGTTTCCAGGTATTTTGATGAGTAAATTAAATACTGTGTTCAACAAGGTAAATACATTTCTTTTCAAGAGTTAGAGTTTAAATTGAGATACGTAAAATTTTCATATCATAACGGAATAACGAGTTCTCTCTTGACCCTTTGATTCAGTTCACAAATTTAAATACGTAAAATTTTTATATCATAACAGAATAACAAGTTCTCTCTTGACCCTTTCGTTCAGTTTACAGATTGAGATACGTAAAATTTTCATATCATAACAGAATAACGAGTTCTGTCTTGATACTTTCGTTCAGTTTACAAATTGAGATACGTAAAATTTTAGCATCTCAACAGAATACGATTTCTCTATTGACTCTTTCGGTTAATTTGCAGATTTAGATAAGCAAAATTTTCTCATTAAAACATAATAACGAGTTCTCGATTGAATCTTTGTTAATTCAACGTTTTATGATCTAAATAGTACAACTAGTATTTTCCGAATGTAAAACTTTTTTTTAAAATCTTCATGAATTTTTGACTCGATGATTAGAGCGAAGGCAAACTATTTTTATTTTTTATATCAGGCAAGTTTTCTTGTCTTAATTTATCCAAATAATTTAATCCCCCTATAGTTCATTAACTTCTTTGTATTGGATATCCAGATTGCAAAACATACATGTACTAATCGAGAATTAAGAGGCATTAACTACATTTTTACTGTAACCCTATATGTATTTAGTGCTTCACTGAAAATTACTTTGAAGACGTAACACTTTGTAATGAGGAAGTTTCAACCTAGTTCTACTCTCCTATACAATGAAAGCTGTTTTAAAATCAGGGACATAGTTAATATTAATGCCAGAAATATGTAATCCGTACACTGAAAGTAAGCAGTATTTGACAATCGGAATTAATTTTTAATTCATCCTTATTTAATTAATTATCAATTTATGTGTACTTATATTGGAATTTTTATAAAATTATGTTTATTTGGCTGTGATGAAGTGTCAGAATTCGACCCAAAAAATGACGAGAAAATTCAACCTAGTGCGTTTGATTTTTGTTTTGCGAGCCTTGGTTTAGGGCCAAAATATGCAAAATTAAGCTATTCGAATGTGGCAAGAGGAAATTTAATAACAATGGAGTTAATTTGAAACCAGTGTAAACACCTTGCAAATATTACTTGTAATGCACTGTAATTCTAAGAAGTATATAGATATATAGGAGACAAGGTACACACCTTGAATAAGTATTTTAAAAACAGCAAAGATATAGAGGCAGTTATCACTCATTGGAAGTACACGAATATACATCTATGTATATATCTTTGTATATATCTACTAGTGTGTATGTATATACTATGTATATATCTATTATATACCTATGATTATCGTTTTTAAGAAAATGGATAAGACTTGAACAAAATCATTTACATATAATAAATACACAAAATACCTTTTAAAGTCAATTAGAAAAATTAGTTTTACGAATCTGATTGATAAAAATTCCTAAATATCAACTGTGCCATACACATTAACTAGCAGTTCCTTTAATGTCTAAACACAACAGACACAGAAAAAAATACACACTTCATAAGTGAAAAACTAGATATATATACTACGCATTATTTCAGTGCTGAAGAGAAAAAAAATATCTCAAATAAAACTGTAAAATTCATATATACTTAAAAACTCTCGACATTTTAAATCAATCACAGTGTTTTGGGGTATTTATGTAATTTTCATATTATTGCCGATCAAGTCTACACTTAATTTTAGACATACCGAAGCAATTTAGAGAAGATTTCCAATCGTGTGAAGAATCAAAATTGATTCTCCCCAATTAACACAATCCTTTCCTAAAATTCATTATCCCTAGTGAACCACCGGCTACATAAACGCGCTCATAGCCACGGGAAGAAGGCACAGCAACAAAGAGCCGCCTGAACAAAAGGCTATTGACAATGAATCCGAAGCTACGCCACGCCAGTAAGTCTGCGATGTGACGTTAAAGTTGAAAGCCTGATTCGCTTCGCGCCCCATTAATTGGTGAAGAAGTCTCGTAAAGTTAATAGTTCGAGCTCACCTCTGAAGCTTCAGCGGGAAAAGATAGACCAATAACATTTCCTAAAGATTGATGTCACCTTTAAAGTGCACCACTTAAAATCATTTTAATTTTCCAGCGATTGGAGCACCAAATCCAAAGTTAGGTCACTGAGAAAAAATTATGTTAGTTAGCCTCTTAGTCTCAAGGTGAGAAGTCGCTCACTCCAGCTAGTGCGGTCGTGATAAAATTGTTTCTCCAACGGAGAATATGTCTTAGAACCGTAGGTGTTCTTAGTTGATTCGTATCTAGGGCTAGGTCGAATCATCGAGACATAAAGTGTCTAAATTCCCGTGTGGTAGGAATTCGTCTTTCGACATCCAGTCGATCAGCTTCTAACAGAAGCATTATATCGTGATAGGAGAGAGAATAACTCTCCTGATTCCTGACGTGAGAGGAAGTTTATTCGACCCTGGTTGACCAGCTTTAGACAGAGCTCTGTATAGTTATCGGACCTAACTTGAAAATTCGATCCCAGACGGATCTGACTTTTCGCTCGACATCCTGTCATCGTGGTTTCTGACAGAAGTTCCCTCAACCAGCCAAATAGGCTCCAGTATAGGGAGCCAGTGCACGCTCTTATCCTGAACTCAGACTTACATGGGAAGTGCCAACTAGAATCGTATAAATTCTATCTGAACTCTATCTGCTCATACAGTGTGAAGTTCCTGAACTTTGACAACTGGCACGAATCCTTAGAGTTCTTTATGTTAAAATATTATTCCGTGATTTCATCATTCTTCAATCAGTGTAAATAAAAATCATCCTTATTTAGTGTTATTTAGTCTAGTCGTCATTTTGTTAACCGCTACCAGTCCGACGACGTTTTAAATCGCCGTTTGCCATTTGATCGTATGTAGCAGAATTTAATTTAAATACTCTGAATTACTTTCTGGATCTAGATGGCAATTTCTCTAAAATTCTGCTTATTTTAATCTTAATTCTGAATTATTTCGTTGTTTTTTATCTAAATCTCTTAAGTCTGTAAGCCCACTTGACAACAAACCATAGGTATTTTTGTCTGCAATACATGGACAACCGTGTGTTACTTAAGCCGACTTGACAACAAACGATAGGTATTGTTGCCCGTAATATATGGACAACCGTGTGTTACGGACTTTCAAAATCTACGGTACAAATCTACATGTGCAGCCACGGTAGATTTGTAGTATATCAGACGGTGCAAACTTGCTGCATAGTTCCACTTGTGACGTCAGGTCATATAAGCCCTTATAATTATCAGGTGGGCTTATTCACAGTGCTGTGGTCATCTTTTGTGGTATGAGGGCAAAAGTGAGTGGGGATGAAGATTAAAGCAGATTACAATCGCTGCAGACAGCATCCTTACCAACAAGGGATTTGAACCTACTGTCTGTAGTTTCAAAGACTAGCGCCTCAACCATTCGGCCATCATTCTATTATTACCAGTAGTTGAAAGGTTGCAAATTCGCAAAAGTATTTCGCGTTTTGTAGAGTTATGTCTTCAATTAACCGAACATCCTGATATAAAAATTCCTTACCACCAGAATATTCAAACCCACAGACTCTGGTTTAGAAGACTGATGCCTTAATCATTAGGCCTTCATCCTATGATTACCAGCAGTTACCTGTTTGAAAATTTGCAAAAGTATTTCGCCTTTTGTAGAGTTGTGTCTTCAATAACACAAAATCCTGATATAAACATCCTTACCATCAAAGGATTCGAGCTCGCAGATTGTTTGGAAAACTAGTACTTCAGCCATAGTGCTGTTATTAAAAGCATTTGCCTGTTTGAAAATTCGCAACATTATTTCACCTTTTGAAGAGTTACGTCTTCAATTAACTGAAAATCCTACTTCAGCCATCTCGCTACTAGAATAGCGGAAAAGAGACTCACATTCTGTCACGGTCAGGAAATCGCGAAGTAATAACAATAGTGCTAAAATTTATTTTGAATTATGATAAAACACAATATGAATTATTAAAAAACAATTGAAATCATCGACCTAAAAGAATCGCCTTCTCCCATTCTCCCTCCTGCACGAGACACAAAGCACAATCACGACAAAAGAATTTCGGCAAAACGAGCATAACTCACAAAAACACAGGGAGAATTCTCCCAAGGAGAGAGAGAGAATCAAGTTGAGAGGATCATTAACTACCCTTTTTTCACTGCCCGTCTTTTGTGTCTAGGATATTTTATCTGTTTGACCTACGAACATTCTCTTTTTGCTAAAAAAAAAGAAGGGAAAAAAGGCACTCTAGATTCTTCTGCTGTCCACAAGCATGTTGAATGCTCACACATTGCTCAAATATTTGAGGACGACACAAAAACCATCGAATCTGTTTTACGAGGTAGAGAAAAGTTTTTAAACGGATTGTGATGGAGGAAGGAGGATTTTGGGGTGTTTGCTCAGGGTCTGTAAAAGAGGATGAAGTTACGTTGCAAATAGCGCTTTTTAAAAGTTATTGCATTTAAAATACGCGAGGGTGGTTGGGAAATGGATTTTTTTATGGCGCCGTCGTGATGGACAAAAGTGGAGGGATTTTTTTTTTTTTTTAGACGAAACATTCGAGTGTTTTCCGTACTAACAGCTTGTGTTTGTAAGGAAGGTTCTCGGCTTTGAACGATAGATCAATGAATTTTTGACTATTAGAAAGTCCCCAAGATAATAAGCATATTAACACATGACCAAAAACGTTGATAATAAAGCAATGTTTGAAGGCTATGCCTCACTTCTTTTTAATGTTTATGCTTTTCTGAACAATATTTATGCAAAAATTTTTAAAAATAATTAATATGTAAAACGCGGACTTATGATTAAAAGATTACTTTTTTTAAATAATATATGTCTTTATCACTAGATTCAATAAGAGTCGTGTAATTAAATAAGTGATACACGGTAATTAAATAAGTGATACACGGTAATTAAATAAGTGATACAAGTAATTGAATAAGTGATACATAGCCCAAGATTGTCAGTACACACTTTAGTTAGTCATTGTAATGTACTACAGGAACGTTATTTTTCAAAAAAAAATCGTGTTGTATTCTACAGTCATTTGATCGCTTAAAATATTTTGTTGTATAATAAAAAGAGTGATATTAGCTTTGAATTTTTGTATGACACTGTGTGAGAGATTTTTATTTTGTTTGCAGCTTAATGGAAAAAGAATTGATAATATTGTTACGAATTTTACGAGTCTATGGTAATCCAGCCAAATATGAGAGTTATCGCCAAATTGGCGAGGGATTTGGTGACTTATTTTGGTCACCAATTTTGGCGATAATTCACCACATTTGGCGATAATGGCTCCAACTTGCCGTCTAGACCTTTCTGGAAGCTTCTAGAGATATCTAGCTGACTGATCGATAGGGGCGCTTTGGAAGTCTATAAATATACCTGACATTGGCATTGGAACTCAGTTCTTTTCTACTAAGAATTGAATGTATTGAAAGGGCTTTAGGCGTGTATTGTATTGAAGACTCTGGTATCCTGACTTGTGTTTTTAGAGTTTTCTGCTGTATAGAAGACAGTTGTTACGTGTTTTCTGTTTGAATTTGTGTATGCGCCTGAAGAATTTACAGAATAATAAATATTATTTTGTGTGCAGTTTCTGAAGAGATTTTTTTCAATTCTAACGAACTCAGGTAAAACGGAATAATATTCTCTGATTAAAAGATTTCAGATGAAACCATTAAACGTTGCGAAAAACATTTGGTTATTTAATGCAAAGAATTTTAAAAACTGGAGGTGTCATTTTTTATGTATGTCTTAACGTCAAATTACCAAAAATCGGTATTAGATTTTATGAGTGTCGAACTATCATATTTTTTCTTAAGGGGACGAGGGACCCTCCACCTCGCTTTTTTTTAATTTTCAATTTTTAAATCTAAATAAAAATGAAGATAATTAATTTTATTTTTTACTACATTGAAAACGCTTAGAATTCAAAAGAAGGATTTTTTGGCAGAATAATGCCTGTCTTTAAAAAAAATTAAGAAATGCTAGTATTTTTCAAAACGTTTTATTCAAACGTTTTAAACGTTTCATTTCAAATCATTTAAATATCTTAAATTTTTAATATAAGTTAACCGTATATATATACATATATATAAACATAGTTGTGCTTGGGTGTTTTTTTTTTGTATGAATCTAAAGCGATAAATAATTTTTTTTTTTAATCTGCTTGTTATTTTCACGTTTTTGCTTTATTTCACGGCTTATAAATTTGAAAAATATGTGTGGTTTCAAAAAATAATACACAGTTTTGAGGCAAACATTTCAATTAACAAGTCTGAGAAATTTGAAAGAAATCAAAAGAAAATGGAAATGCATGGAGAATTTTGAAAAATTCTAGAATTTTTGAAGAATTCTAGAATTTTTGAAGAATTTTTTGAAAAAAAATAATCTTATTTTTCCACAAAATACTTATTTGTGAATTCTAAGCGTCTTCAATGTAGTAGAAAAGAATATTAAGTATTCTCATTTTATATATAGAAAAAAATTTGATCTCTAAAGTGATTGATAGTAATTGTTCTATTTTAAATAACTTTCAGGTGAGAGTGTTTTTGAATAACAGTCAAAAGTTCCCAAGGAAATACTTATAGCCGGCGTCCAGAAGTTAATTAACAAGTCGTGTTTAATCAGTTATCATCCGTCAACAGAACGCACTGAAAATAAAATTTAACTTCCTCCTGTGAGGATGTCGGTGTTGATCGTTCTGACGTTAACTACTTTTCGAGTAGCATCAAATCTTTTTTATTGTGCTGAGTTGTTCTTTTACTCTTGGTTGTGCCCGAGGCGCCAATATTCTTTCGGCTGTGGAATAAATACCACTGCACTAAAATTAAATTATTTTGTGTGACATTTAAATGGAAAATTTTGCCAATCCATAAAAGAATTTGCATGACTTTTCAATACGAAATTTTTACACAGGCTGCATTTCTTCGAGGTTTGCCCAACGTGGCTTAATCCTCGTTGATTTTATATTCCGGAGCAGCAAGAAACGTCGGAGTTTCCCCAAATTAACTGAGAGTCATGCCTTAAAGCTGCTAATCTATAATTATGTATGAGAAAACAGTGGAATGGGTGTAGTAAAGCGCTTTAAATAAAAAAGCTGGCTTTATTACATGTTTGTGATAGAAGTCGGAATCGAATTTAACGCCGACAGATAATTATAGGGTAGAGAGGTGTTCTTTAGGACGTACCCCGTTGCAAGACAGTTTTATGAGGCTTGAATATATGAAGGTCTGAGATTGAGATACAGATAAGATGACTGGAACCGAAAGGTATGTTACAAAAGCCTTTGATGTTAGATTTATGGCAGTATGGATTGTAAAATAACCACGTGGAAAACTTGGGTGGTGACAAGGGTAGGTAGTGAGAGCATAGTGTTATTGGGTTCAGAAGCCAATAAGAAAGTGAGAGGGGAGGAAAAGCAAATGAAAATATTCCTGTGTTCGGAATGGCTGAAGAAGTTTATGAGAGGGTGGAGTCAACTGTGAGAGAGGGGATGAAGATAAAATATATAGAGGAGATATTTGAAAGATTGAGAGAAGAGTCTTGATCGGTGAAGCTGTAGGTTCCCCATCTCCAGCACTACTTTGAAGTTATTTTAAGTGGACCTGAGGGTTCCACATAAACCCGTTCCGGCGACTGTTTGGGTGGAGAGAAGAGCTCCCCATATTCCTAAAATAACTTTTAGAAAACGACTGCGTTGGCTAAATGACATAGAGAGGCCCGCATTTTAATTGCCGTAAAGACGAAGAGACCCAGTCGAAGGCCAAAGCGCATGGTCAGAAGTTAAGGTGAAGGAGAGACCAACATCCAGTGCCACGACGAGAAGTGATCCCCATCTCGAAACAAATAGTAAGAGTTCCACGACAAGGAGAGACCGACGTCCAGTGCAACGGCGAGAAGTGATCCCCATCTCGAAAGAAATAGTAAGAGTTCCACGACAAGGAGAGACCGACGTCCAGTGCAACGACGAGAAGTGATCCCCATCTCGAAAGAAATAGTAAGAGTTCCACGACAAGGAGAGACCGACGTCCAGAGCAACGACGAGAAGTGATCCCCATCTCGAAAGAAATAGTAAGAGTTCCACGACAAGGTGTGACAGACGCCCAGCACTACGATATAGCGTGTTCCCCATCTCGAAGCAAGCAGTGACAGCCCCATGCCCAGTGAAGCAGTCTTACCCCGAACCCCCAGCGAGGCGAGCAGACTGATATAGCAAATAACTAGACCAAGTGAATTGGGGTGAGTGTGGAATCTGATTTTGATCTGTTCAGTTCCAGTTTGAGCTTGGTAAATTTCATTTATTGTACGGGCTGAGAGTTTAGTGAGACAGTGTTTAGTGTTAAAGTGATATATAAATTTCTTTGATTTTTTTTTCGGGACGATCCCTAACTTTTGCAAAGCTGTAGAGAATACATTTGTGAGAGATAAGATATTGTACATTAATTTGAAAATGAAAGATTTTCTATAACTTGTAAATATTAAGTATGTGTAAATAAACTAAGTTTTATTTTAAAATTTACTAGTTTGTCTAATTGAAAGTTTTGGTGTTAAATTACCTGATCAAATGAGAATAGTTTAATTGCTTTGTTCTGGCAAAACAGTTGTTCGTTTGCTAAATTTGACATCCAGAGCTTTGGGTAGTATTAAAAAAAATTTAAAACGCAACGCACCCAACTAATCTATTTTTTTAAATATAAGTACTAACCCTAAGTAATTTACGATACACGCCCAACCAACTAAAGCTGGATGTAGCAACACGACAATGGGGTCAGATATATATTTGTACGTCAGAGGTGAACCAACATAAGTGAATGTTCTCCATTTTCGATATTTTTACTGTAAGTGACTCTTTTTGGGTGAAACTTCTTTGAGAAAAACTGTCATATATGCAAAACAAGATGGCGGGTGAAATGTAGACTTATAACTGTCGCATATGTAAGTCCTGATGAGAGGTAAACCATCACAAAGCTCCCCTAAAAATTGGAAAATTAATTAAAGAAAATTCACTTATGATGGTTTACCTCTAACGTACAGATATTATATTACATGTAACTTATATCTTAGAACTATATATCATCAGATCTATATATTGTCTGAATCTCAATCAGAATCTTGTATACTTATATAACATAATATTATATGTAACTTGGGATTATGGTATGAATAATTAAACGCAGGACGAAAGCTAACGTATATAATTATCCTGATGTGTAAAACAAACTGTTGCGTGTAAATGAATAGCAGAAATAATACGCTACGCTTTGAATAAATCCGTATCATTTATTTATTACAAATGCCTGGAAGATTGCCTATGACGCCATTTGTTCACAGTAAAGAGCTAGACTGCTGACCATTCCTTGAAGGGATCACCACACAGGTGGCCAGCATTACCCCCTACAAGCCGGTCCCGCAATTCAGAACCGAGTCAAGTGACGAGACCGGAACACTTGACCCCTCACCTCCAGAGGTAAATAAATAGGCATCATCAATGAGAAATATAAAGCAGATTCATTCTGAAATTTCGAGCATTATTACAGAAATATACCGCGAAAAGTTCAAACTTTTGAGTCTTTCTAAAATGCGGAAACCGGCTTCGGTAGAGGGTAAAAAGACAAAGCTCCTCTGCCAAAAATAATTGCAAAGCTCCCGATACAAAAATGCGCATCCATATTTCTGCGTTTAGCGAAAGGGGATTCGCAAATCGGACAAACCCAGAATGTTCCCAGCCTTTTGATTAAAATCTTCCGCAAAACAATGGTATTCCCAACTGTTTGGCTCCGTAGATAACTTCCGGCAGCGGTCAGAATTACCATAATGGTGACAAAAATCGCAGCCAGAGTATCACTCTGCTGTTTGTTCCGCATGAGGACGAAAAAGGGTGGGCGGCCCTTGGCGATAAAACGGCGTGGAGCAGAAATGGAGTTATATTGTTCTGCGTTCTCGCCGGAAGTTCAATAGTCATGATTCACTGAAAGCTGAAGAAGGGAAAAGCTATTACGGCCCTCGCCGCCTTGTTGTTACTATTGTTGGGAAGACTTTTATTTGATGGAATCTAGAAAATGCGCTACTTTTACTCGCCTTATTGTGTGCGTGGAAGAGTAGTTAAGAGGTAAAACTTTTTTCAATGAAAACGTCAAGGTAGGGCATACAGTGACCTTTAAACAAGTGTTCTATAAGAATAATTATCCCAATTTATGGTTCACGGAATCAGGTTTTATTTTTACTGATGAAGGGAACTTTTCTTATCCTAATTTATTCTCTCTCTCTCTCTCTCTCTCTCTCTATATATATATATATATATATATATATATATATATATATATATATATATCTATATATATATATATATATGTATATATATATATATATATATATATATATATATATATATCCCCATTTCGAAATTTTCTATATATCGAACTCGTAGAAAATCTCCATGTTCATTTTATAGAAAAACTGTTTCTATATATCGAAACTTTTTTTCAAGACATATTGGGAGATTTTATTCCACTTTAGAATAAAATCTCTCAATTTTTGGAGTTTGAAACAATACGTCGTGGACTTCAATTCGAGGAAAATGTCCCTGATGAAAGTTTTAGTGGACTGAATAAATGCGAACATTTTTTTGATGAACTTTCCGCAAAAATGGCTGTTCAGCAAGATATTCGTAGTTTTTTTTTTTTTTTTAAGAATGTAACTGTGATCATTGTAACCACTGTCTGAATTATTGTTGTTTTTTAAAAGGTATGTACTACTCAATAAATCTTTCATATTAATTCATTTTTTAGTTATTCACTTTCATTTAATGTGATTCGCATATAAATTAGTTATGGAGTTTCGTATACGAAAATTAGCTTTAATTTTAATGTTTTAGGAGAATTATGACAAAACTAAGATCAATTCTATGTACCGAAATTTCTATATATCGAATTTTTTTCCGGCAATTTGCTACTTCGATATATAGAGGTACGACTGTATATATATATATATATATATATATATATGTGTGTGTGTGTGTGTGTGTGTGTGTGTGTGTGTGTGTGTGTGTGTTCAGGATGAAGTCGGTCGCTCCAGGACAACGTAGACGAAAGGTGCTCTCTAGATGAGAGTCTCGACCAAGTCTGTCCAAAAAACTGGATTTCTTCTCCCGGCGTTGGCAATCGTGCTTCCGGTCACGTGACTGCAAATGTTTAGGTTGGCTGGCACAATTTGTGACGTCATGTCCGTTGGCTGTTATTCGCTTGACAACGAAGCCATGTGGTCGGCTCTTATAAATCAGTTGATCTGAAAATCATTAGTTCACGTCGAAATATTCATTAGTTTACGTCCTCCCAGGGGCGTCAGATAGGAGCAACCCCCTTCTCTGCTTCCAGACACCTTGACGCTGATCTATAGAACTGTTCGCAGGTCACCTGCTGTGGGAGGTCCGGCTGTCTGGGTGATTTATTCGGAAAGGTCGTAACGGATTCTTACAATATCAATATATATATATATATATATATATATATATATATATATATATATATATATATATATATATATATATATATATATATATATATATATATACATATATATATATATATATATATATATATATATATATATATATATATATATATATATATATATACAGGGGCGTGCTTAGGGTTTTAGCGGCCCTGGGCGATGTTAGGATTTTAGCGGCCTTGGGCGAGACACATTTACTGGCAATCAAATTTCTCTACGTACTGAGTAATGGATCTTGTAAGACAACCCCGGTGGATAATCCAGGTTTTACTATAACTGAATTGAAGATAAATCATGTTTTTCTAACCGAGAAATTTTTAGAACCGAAAGGGTAGTTTGTGAATTAAAATTCTTTCTACGATCCTTTTAAAAAAATCGAAACATATATTTTTATATAATTTCAATTGTAGAAATCGAGAAAAATGAGGTATTTCTTAAAAACCCGTAACATTTAGAAAAGTGCTACAATAAGGAATAAAAATGGCGGCCCTTGGCGGTTGCCCAGTTCGCCAACCCCTAATCACGGCCCTGTATATATATATATATATATATATATATATATATATATATATATATATATATATATATATATATATATATATATATGTGTGTGTGTGTGTGTGTGTGTGTGTGTGTGTGTGTGTGTGTGTGTGTGGGTGGGTGGGTCAAAATAACCGTGCGGTGATTAAAAATAATTAAACTATTATAAACTATGCTAACATTTAATGAATATTACTTATTTACAAATATTATTTACAAAGCTACGTCGTTAATTAATAACTTAATAGGCTAATTAACATAATATAGCAGTCGCCTACTGCTATCAGACATAACGCGTCATCGTTCTGCCATCATCTAACCGCTCACTGAGGTTGCTATATCTCCACTCTTTTAGTTGAACTGGAGCGGCACAAACGGATTATAGTGTCCTCTACTGGTAAATTCAGGTACCACTCTCCTATGTAGGCTCAGGTACTACATTTTCCACACCGTCCTGCACTCGGCTGGCCCTCCAGACGATACTGCAAATATACAAAACAAAACAGCGAACAGCAAGACTGAAAAAGTACAAAATTCTCTGAAAAGAAACAAATGTTTGAAACATACACTGCTGGCCACTGTAAATGCAACACCCTGAAGGAAACATGCAAATAACATGAAATTGACAACATGCATTAGCGAAGGTGAGATATGCAAATGATTAGAATTTCAGCGCAGACGCACATCACGCGCGCCTGTGGCGCCACTTCAAAGTGCTATTTAAGGCTTGGAGATTTCGACGATTTCAAGTTCGGCAATTTTGTTTTTCTTGTGGTTTTTTCAAAAAAACGATCAATTATGCCTCGTCGAAAACAGCGATCATCTATTGATCAAGTATCCGAGTTCGACAGAGGAAGGATAGTGGCCTACCGAGATTGTGGATTATCTTTCAGGGAAATCGGTAGTCGTGTTGGACGAAACCAAACAACTGTAATGCGGATATGTGATCGTTGGATGCAGGAGGGTATGACGGACCGGCGTGTTCGATCGCATCCACCTCAGCGCACCACTTCACGTGATGACAGGCAAATTGTGCGCATGGCAGTGACGGATCGCTCAGTCACATCACGAACCATAGCACAGCACATGCAGTCTGTAACGCATCATCCAGTGTCTGCGCTTACCATTCGACGCCGTTTACAGCAGAGTGGTCTGTCCGCAAGACGTCCATTGCTTTGTCTACCCTTGTCGAAGAACCACAGACGTCTCCGCCGCCAATGGTGCGATGACAGAAGGATATGGACGGCAGAATGGAATGAAATTGTCTTTACTGACGAGTCACGCTTCTGTCTGCAACACCACGATGGTCGCATTCGAGTCTGGAGACACCGTGAGGAGAGGATGCTGAACAGCTGCGTTATGCACCGCCACACTGGTCCTGCACCGGGTATTATGGTATGGGGCGGTATTGGATATCACTCTCGCACACCTCTAGTACGCATTGCCGGTACTTTAAACAGCCAGCGCTACTTCTCCGAGGTGTTGGAGCCAGTTGTCCTTCCTTACCTTCAGGGCTTGCCCACAGCCATATATCAACAGGATAATGCGCGACCACACGTGGCACGCATTGTCCAACGGTTCTTCGTCAATCGCCAGATTGAATTGCTTCCCTGGCCGCCTCGCTCTCCGGATCTTTCGCCGATAGAAAACATGTGGTCCATGACTGCTCTACGATTGACCCAGATTCCATCCCCAGCTGCCACAGCAGATCAACTTTGGCAACATGTGGCAGCTGCTATGTATGCTGTACCACAAGAACTCATCCAAAGTCTCTTTGAATCAATGCCGAGGCGTGTGGCAGCGGTGATCTCCAACAATGGCGGCTACTCTGGCTACTGATTTTGGCAGGAACCACACTTCACAGAAGTCTATAAATTTAATCATTTGATACTTGGTCAACATGTTATCTACAAAATAAATTTTGTTGTGATATCTCTTGTCTTTATTGGTGTTGCAATTTGGGTGGCCAGCAGTGTATAAAGCTTATCGTCTTAGCTCTAAAAACGGAAAATGAGTCAGTTCGTCTTTAATCTTCATTTTCGTCAAATCGTCTTTAATCTTCATTTTCGTGAATTCGTCTTTAATCTTCATTTTCATCAATTCGTCTTTAGAAATTCAGCGCATGATTTCCTTCATGATATCCTTCTTTGACCACTTCATAGGTGTTGCCTCCTTTAACCTTAATGATTTTGTAGAGTCCTAAGTATTTCGATTTTAGTTTCAAGTGCGGTCCGAATCGTTAAGTCTATAAGGTTGTGGTTCTTTTCTTCGTAAGTTATACGTCTTCCGGTTTTCTTCTTGGATTTTAAAAATCTGTTGCTTTCTCAGTTTATCTCTTTGAGCTTCAAAATTAGCTTGAAATTTGATCTCAATCATTTCTTTGAGCTTCTCTAGTCCTCCTACATTCATCTTCGTACCAAAAAGTAACTCAAAAGGTGTTGTATCTATTCTTCGTTGATATGTGGAATTAATCATCTGCTGCAGTTCGTTCGTAAATTTATACCACTGAGCTGGATTTTCTAAAGATAACTTTGAAAGAACTGATATGATAGTCTGGTTGATTCGCTCAATCTGTCCGTTCAACATTTTGTTGTAAGTTTTAAGTTCATCGATCATTTCTTTCATTTGTGACACTACATTTTCTTTTTGTACAGTAGCAAAAATATTTGTTTGATTAATAACAACAGTAAGATATAAACTCATTATTACTCCTCCTATGATACACCAATCATAGCCAAACAAATTACGAAAAAATTATATTAACAAAACAAACCAGTCAAAGAAAGATCGGCGATTCATAGTCTTCTGAGATTCAAGTCTTTGAGTATGAACATTTTCTCTCTTATTTTCATTTTGTGGTTTTTCATAATGAACATCATGTTTTAGTCCTATTTTTTCAGTACTTTCATTTCTTTTAGAATCTTTTTCCTCTCTAGTATCTTCAGTTATTTCTTTTGGTTTGTGATCTTCACTATTGTCTGAAAATGGTAATCTGCGGGGCTGAAGGAATATAGGTTCATTACTTTTCATCAAAATATCTAATTCGACATTTGTTGTTTTAGTTTTATGTAGTACATAATTCGAAACTAATTGTTGCACCTTATCCGTGAAAATATTTGGAACGTCAGGTTCAATGTTCAGTTCAACTTCATTAAAAGTTAAATCAACTGGTAGAACGGATAACAGGTAAATTTCTTCTTCACACTGAGATTTATTTTTAATCTTAATTCCGTTTTCATTTATTAGTGTCTCACCTTCCATTAATACATTAAGTCCTACGATGACGTCATAAGACATAACATTGTTTTCAACAACACAAATATCTGCATTACACTTAAAATCATCAACTTTAATATTTCCTTTAAAATAACCCAATGGTTTCACTACGCATTTACCAAAACCAATTAAAGAATATTTCGATGGAATTAATTCTCCAACTTTTAATTTATCAAACACAGATTTGCGAAGTAGCGTTACTTGACTTCCAGTATCTATTATTGAACTTACACTTAAATCATCAATCATTACTCTATTGTTCAGTTTCGGTTCTACCTGAACATTCAATGTAGCTACTTCTGGTTTCGAATTCGTTCTAGGACATAATGATGCAATGTGTCCAAAACCTTGGCAAAGAAAACACTTGTTCCCCTTCTCTTTATGGATACAAAATTTCGAAATGTGATTCTTTTCACCACAGTTAAAACAAATCTTATTTTTACGATTATCAAAATCATTGTATTTCATTTTTCCAAAACCACCATTATACTTCACTTTATTTACACTTTCGTTTTTAGAATTAAATCTATCACTATGCTCATATTTTGATTTCGTTTTATCAAAAGCATTAAATCTATCATTAAAATCATGTTTTGTTCCAATTCTATCGAAAGAACCTTTACTCTTTGCCGAATCACTCTTTATTACTTCATAGATTTTAAGTTTAAACATTATCACATTGTACTGAACAATCAGCTATATTTTTCTTTTCGCTTACGTCGCACTGCATTGAAAAATTATTTTCACAATTCGCTTCTTCACATTCTGAGTCAGAAGACAAAACATCTGTATTACCGTTCTGAGCCAGCGTTTCGATATTACATAATAGAGACAAAAAAATTTTGAAAGTTCTGGTTTAGCTCCTTCGAATGAAATATTTAAAATATTTGATATGGTAATAAGCTCACCAAGCGAAAACACATCGTCAATCTTTTTTAATTTCTTTTGAAATTTATCACTTTCGATTTCAAAATCAAATCCTTCGAAATTTCTAAGTCTCTTTCGATTTGATCTATCTCCGTAATAATCAAAAATTACCCTATGCAGAATTTAGATTTTATCTGATTTGAAATTTTTCAATGCAACGTTTTTTTCATTTATATCATTCAGTTTGATCTTGCAATTTGAAAAATGTTCACGTACCTTTTAAAGGTACTTTAACCCATTTAAGACTGGCGTTGCGAAAACGCAACATTAATTTCTGTATTTTTTAAAGGCATGTTCTAAACTTTGTACCTCTGAACATTTTTATTTTATTCTCTATACTTTAATTGATCATAATATACAAATTAACACTTGCAAAAGATTGTTTTTTTCTGGCGTTTTGAAAGGGAAAAAATGACTAATTTCAAATAATAACCTTAGATAGCAGCACATGTTAAATTTCCGATTTGATGCTTGTTCCGAGTTTATTAGAGACTAAAGAACAAAATGACTTCAACAAATAAGGCATAATTTTTGTTTTTATGTTTTGCAATTCATATTTTTTAAAATGTTGCGAAAACGCAACATCAGTCCAATGTGTATAACTTAATTTCAATGTGTATTATTAGTGCTGCCTACTTTTTATGCAGTAGATTGGTATTTTTTCATTTCAGATACGTTTGTCTCTAGAAAAAAGCGATTTTTGACATTGGAAGAGACATTGGAGTATTTTCATGGGCTAGATGATGATGATATTTCAGAATCGTCCTCAACAGAAGCTAATGATGAACCATAATTCGTCATTATCCCTCCAGATCCGGATGATTTGACGGATGAAGAAGCTACTGATGATAATATTTTATGTGAAAATGTCGAATCACCTAAAGACATAGCATGTGAAATCAACATTTTTTTCTAATAAATGTAAAAGTAACCAATATAGTAAGACAAAAGAGCATATTGTATGGGAAAAATGGACACTCTACACGGATGTAATGAATTATAAAATAAGTTTATTAGAGTTTCAGAGATCTATATTTTTGAGAGAGCCATATCTTTGATAAAAAGGCTTGAAGAAATGCAGATGGATTCTGTTTTACCTGAAACTTCACATATTGGAAGACCATCTTCAATTCAAAATCTAATTCTCAACGAAATTCGGAAAGACCGTATGGGCCATATTATTACTAAAAATAGTGAAAATAAACAAAAATATGTAAACACAGCAAATATCAAACAATTACTGTATGTAATAAGTGCAATGTACCTCTTCATACGAAATATTTCAAAGATTTTAAAATTTGTTAAAAAAATTTTATAATTTAAACTTTTTTATACCGCTTTGGACTGATGTTCCGAAAACGCAACATTTTGTAACTCTCGTAAAAATAAATTCAATTTTATGGAAACAACTTATTTGTGTAATTAATGTTCTAAGAAGTGTTAAAAAACTGTTTGGTGCATTTCCAATAAAGGAGACATGGAGCGGTCCTATCCACGACGGATCCACGTCTGGAGCGGCATCCACGTCCTTTAAATCGTAAATCGTCACTGGAAAGTTGTCAGTGGTAATCCCTAATATAACCGCTGATCCTAAATTAAGTCCTCACGATTCACTTTTATATTTTCAAAAACAAAATTAAAATTATGCCTATATCTTTAGCCTGTGATCTTTAGTCCTGTATCCCACTTCTGAGTTTGTGGGTCAGGATAACCGTGCGGTGATTAAAAATAATTAAGCCATTATAAACTATACTAACATTTAATGAATATTACTTATTTACAAATATTATTTACAAAGCTACGCTTAATTAATAACATAATAGGCTAATAAACATAATATAGCAGTCGTCTACTGATATCAGACTAAACGCGTCATCGTTCTGCCATTGTCTAACCGCTCACTGGGGTTGCCAGATCTCCACTTCTTTAGTTGAGATGGAGCGGCACAAACGGATTAACGGATTATAGTGTCCTCTGCTGGTAAATTCAGGTACTTTCTCCTATGTTGGCTCAGGTACCACACACACACACACACACACACACACACACATATATATATATATATATATATATATATATATATATATATATATATATATATATATATATATATATATACAGAGAGAGAGAGTGGCAGGCACAGAATGTACATAGAAGGCAAAAATAAACATTGAAGTGGCCCCAAAGCATCGCAGATATCGTAGAAAATACAAAATTAGAAGTCGTGTAACGAGAAATGGTACAAGGCAGTTTGAACTTATTATGGGGTTTGGAAATTCAAAAATTCTCGAAATGTTCGTACAAAGCTATTCAACATATTGTCTGATTTCTTCACATACGGGATTTTTGAACATGTTAATTCTTCTTGTCCTAATTCTGAACCTTTGAAAAGTTATTGTGATTCTCAAGGGCTTTGAATGCTCTTTTTTTGCATAGAAATAGCTATAATAGGAAATTTTTTGAGGGAATGTGGAGTATTTGAAAAGGAAATTTGTATGGGAAGGTAATGGAGAAGCGTGACCACTCACTGAGCAATTGTAAATAATATGGCACTTTTATAATAATCTCTAGAATCAATGCGAAGAGATGCCTGAAAAAGTCACGGCTATTTGATTAGCGTAAGGTGGACGAGCTAAGTATTAAAGAACATGCTTTTGTCTTGTATGAATCTCTTTTTATGTATATTTTATGAAGATCATATCAAAACAAATCTTCCGATAAAACATTTTTGCTTGTTTTGAGAAATCTATAATGATTAACTATGTATGCGAAAGTTTTGAACAAATCGTTGGCATATTTGTAATAGGACGTCACCCCCAAAAGATGAATTATTCGGGAAAGATGAAAAGCTTTTTTATCTTTATATAATGATTAATTTTATTAATAACTATAAGAGCTATATAATTAAGACATATTATTTATAAAATGATACACGGACTAGCAGCGTCACAAACATTTTACATCTAGTAAAGAAAATGCAAGCTGAAAATGTCGTTCTATTTTAAGTTTCCGTTTTATGTTTGATGATAAGTTTTCTTTCCGTTAAATTTGTTCTTGTTATTAAGTTTATTTGTCACTTTTTATGAAAGTTGTTGATCACAAACAGCTTGTTTCTTCAGAAAATAAAACCTATTTTTAACTCTAAAATGAATGGTTGGAAAAGCGCTCCCATCAATATTTTTTTTTCAAGTGGTCCCTGATCAGCAAAAATTTATGAACCACTGCTGTAGACAGACAACATCCCGCCAAAACACTCGAACGAAACCTGTTTGAGAGTACAGCGCGATTAATTATCTGATGGGGAGAAAAGAAGCTTATAAAATGGACCAGAAGAGTAAAACAAACAAACAAAAAAATTATATATATTCAAGCCGCAGAAACACATCACGCAAAAGTCTTGTACTTTCTTTCTCACGATATTCAGGTTGGAGAATCGACGCGAGCTTTTCTGTTATTCGGGAGGAACGGGACGCAGTGCCCGAGGGCTCGAAATTCGAATTCTAGGATAGAGGGAAGGAAGGGTGCAGCTTTGAAGGTCGTCTGTCCGACTCTGCAATACTCCAATTAATAAGAATGTTCTTATTTTATCTACATATTTTTTTTTCTTTTTAGTAAAACAAAAAATAGAGAGAGGACGTACAGAAGCCTACTTTATTTAATTATAACTCGGGAAAAAATGAAGCAAATCAATTATAGTAATTTGCGTGAAAGTAGGTCAGATAAGCGGCCGATTGATTTGTGAGCTTCGAGATAAGGATTTCTTTTCAAAAATTTATCTGTTGTTAGTCGGCGCGTGATGCTGAAAAATTGCGATGTTTACCAGCCAAAACCACGCCATTGCGGTAAAGTGGATGTCGCCAAATTTTAGGCTGTTCTGTTGGAGGGGGGAAAAAGTTTAACTCTATCAAGCAGACTAGACTATATCTTCGGGGTCCAAAAATTCTTGTATTATAACCGAATCGCATGAACCTCGGGGTATGCAATTAATCTAAATTCAGTTTAGACTAGAGGATGATGGAATTCATCATCTGCAAATCGTATAGTCACTTATATTTAAAAAAAAAGAGAATCAGGTCGTCGATCTTGAACAAAAAGCGTAAAAACAAACTGAGTTTAATGAAATGTGATTTTTAGGTTAAAAACACTTGCAGTGTTTAGCATGTGTTTAGCACGCATTGTTGCACTAAACAATGCGATAAATCTTTAGTTAAATAAAGGTCCAGATAATCTAATTTACGTTCGGAGATGTGGACTGCTGGAGTCATATTGGATTTGCTCAGCTCAATATGGAGAAAAAATTTTCGAGTGATTGTCGACTTGGGATTAAGGTTTCTTTTCTTTTAAACTTGTATTCTGTAATAAAGAAATTTTTTACTGCGATTTCTTATTCCATTTAGAAATTTCGTTCATGGAAGGAAATTATGTGTGTTTAAAACTCAGTATTCCATAGTTTTTTTCCAGAATAATTCAATGTCATTTGCGTTTCTTTTAAAGAATATTAAAAAAAAAACCAAGTAAAGCACTTCTTTCTCTATTTCAGAGTGCAGTTTCAGAAGAAAGAAAATCTTTAAATACAATTCGACAATCAGTAACACAGCGCTCTCTCTCTCTCTCTCTCTCTCTCTCTCTCTCTCTCTCTCTCTCTCTCTCTCTCTCTATATATATATATATATATATATATATATATATATATATATATATATATATATATATATATATATATGAAAACTCTTAGGAGGTATGTGTGGAGGGGGGGGGGGAGGCAAACCCGGTTTTAAATTGATACAGCTGAGAAAATATGAGGACCAGAATTTCAGGAGCGGGGAACCAACTCTGCGAAATCCCTCCTTACAATGTTAAGCAAACTTTTACATTTTTTGACACTTGTATGATTTCATCCACAATTAGTGCCTATACGTTCTGCAATTTTTGCGGTTATGAAATGTTGAGTTCTGAATAGGAATAAATAGCAACACGAAACTAGTCTTCTGCAGATTAGAATTTCCCACCTTTTCTCACCCTCTGTTTATTTTGACTTATTTTAGAAGCGCCTTGACAGCTGGGTTACTACAGCGCACTGACGTTGAAATAAATATCGTATACTGAATCATGTGTATTTTCTGTTTGGTTTACATAGAGACACATCAAGAGAGGGAGTTCTTAGTACTGAATTCCTAACATATAAGATTTATATTTCTTAATAATTTTTTCCAGTGGTTATATTAATTCATTTAATTGCAAAAGTGTCGATCAACTGCGTTGAAGATAGATGCAGTTTTTAAAAAATATAAGTTAATGAAGCTATAAATTAACTTTTTTTGCATCTGTTTTGTACTGATTTTTTTGTTTGTTTCTTTATAAAAGACTAGCTGAATACCCGTGCTTCGCTGCGGAGTACATTTTAGGATATTTACAATGAAAATCGTAACGGATATTTTTATAGACAAAATAATGTAGAAAAAAATATTCAAATTAAATCAAATAGAACACACTAATGAATAAAGCACAGTTAATATACTACAGTTTGAGGACCATTTTCTCCATCAATAACCAAAATTTCCTCAACCATTTTTTGACGGAGATCCGCTCAAAGAGACGCCGAGAATGCAGAGAATGCGATTTTCCCCACAAACGTATCGGGGTGCTCAAATTTACCCCCTTAGGGATGGAATTTCAAAAAATCTTTTCTTAGCGGCTATCCATGTTATTATAGGAATGCACTGTCAAAATTTCAGCCCTTTAGGTCCAGGGGTTTGGTCTCCACGAGATCTGTCAGTCAGTCATGGAACTGTTTTATGTACAGGTTTAATTTAATATCCATAAAACATACTAATTTGAATTAAATTCTTAAAAAACTTCCATCTCATTTCGTCTAGTGGTTGAATTTTATCTTTTACTTTATTTTAATATTTTTTGTCAATTTATATCCTAGTTATGCACGTGACGCAAAATTAAATAATAATTAAAGTATCACAAAAAGAAAAGAAATCGCGTGATCAGCATTTAATAAATTAAACTAGCCGCTGAGCGACCAGCATGGTCGCTTTTAGCTTCATATTTTCTTTTGCGAAACAACTCAACTAAAATAAATATATATAAGGAATCTTATCATTACCTGTCATCATAAATATAAGTTGTTAAGTGATAGTGGGATCTCAGCCAAAAAATTTATAATCATTGCAAAATTCTCTACAAAGCTGATTCTAAAACATCGTGATTAAAAAATGTGAATTTCCATTACTTCAGAAAAGAGTTAAAGCCTGAGAAACCCAACACCAATGATTTTAAAAATTGCATCCCTCTCTGCATGTAATATTTTAAAAATTAGGATATCTACACTTTATGATTACATCAAATAAGAAATTATCGGAGAAAATTTTTTTTCAATTAAAAAAAGAAGTAAAAATTCAGCAAGTACTAAAATATAGTGTGGATTACATCACCCTCTGTATGTACTATTGTTCACAATTCAGATATCTACACTTAATCATATCAAATAAAAAATTGTAGGGAAAATTTCTTCACTTATAAAATGGAGTAAAAATTCAGCAAGTACTAAAAATAGTGTAGAAAAATATCTTACTTACTATTAAGGTATTATAATGCAATTAATAATATTTAACTACTAGACGTATTACCCGGCTTCGCTCGGGATTCAGTTTCTGTTATTATTTTTTTTTTCAGTGATTAGCCTCATGTTAGGATGTTCTAAAGTTTTCGCTAAAATTCTTTTGCGGTAGCAAATAGCATTAGTTTGTTGTCGGTGCTGTCGTTGTTCATAGCTTTCCTCTCCTTTCGATGTTGAAGCTCGAAGACGAACGTATGTTCGACGCGTTAAAAGTTTCTCCATCAGTCTCACTGCTTCGGATCACTACAATTCGAATTCTGTCGCCTTCGAGATCTTGGGAATGTTTTTCTTCAGATTCTTGTGTGTGTCTAACTGCATTTTGAATTCTGTTGGCTTCGCGCGCTTGGGAATGTTTTTCTTCAGATTCTTGTGTTCGCCTAACTCCATTTCGAATTCTGTTGGCTTCGCGCTCGTCTGTTTTTTTCCTCACATTGCTCATTTCTCAACAATCTTTAAAATTTTGCCCTTACTTCTGCAGGATTAAAAGCTGCTCTCCTCTTTTTGGGAATTTTAAAGCATTAATTTACAACTTGTCAATAACGTTTGAATGGATTTATTTTTATAGAAAACGAATCAATAATGCTTGAATGGATTGAGATCACATTCAATATTAAAACACAGCAAATCTGATAATTATTATAGAAGAAGTATATACAAGTATTTCATGCTCGGAATTCTTTCTCAAAAGTAAATAGTCTGCTACGTTTTAATGCCATTTTCAGATTTTCTTAATTATAATATACACGTATTTCCTGATTGTAATTCTTTCTCAAAACTAAATCATCTGCTATGTTTCAATGTCACTTCAGTTATATAAATCATCTTGTCATGGCTAAACGCACGTGTTTCTAGCTAAGTGAATGTGTCCTTCAGTATATTTGAGTTTGAACAGGTAGCTTGGGATAGTTTCAATTCATGAAATGGATAGATAACACCTTCATTGAAAATAAATGATTTTCCATCCTCATATTTTCATTTTTAAAAAGAAATATTCCGGCGTTGCCACGTATATGAAAATAATATATCAAATTCATTCTTACATGCGTCAATATATGAATAAATCACGTTTTTAATTCATGTCTATTTGTTTTTACGGAAATGTTATAATTTAATTGGCAACAATGAAATGTTACAATGGCTTTGAACAAAAATATCCGTTGATACCACGCAAACTTGTTCTAACATAATTCGGGAATGGAACTTCATAGCGGGATGAAAATTGCCTATAATCTTCACTCAAGTTCAAGCAATAAGTTGACCAAGTTTCATCGCAATCGGATGAACGGTACGGCAGCGCATAAAATACGAACAAACAAACATTCATTTTTATATATATAAATGATATTCCTAAAATGATATACACAGTTGAATATTTCAGAAGTAGGAGATACTACAGTGACAGAATCAAAAAAACGGACTCAGATAAACTTACATACAACTGTCCATGACTAAACACTGAATTTGATTTTTCTAAGCATACTTTGTCACAAGTTTGTCCTCTTACATACATTTAGAAAAACCAATGGAACAAATGAATAAATAAAAATCCTCTCGTGAATAAATTAAAATTATTCACGAGTAAAATACAGCAATTAAATAGTACCAAATTACGTGCTATCCTCGAGTCATTACACACACGCGGTTGGCTGCTAATGTTTACATCTGGTAGTTGCAGCCGTTGCCATTTGAAGTGTAGAAATATCGTCGATATTTGTGCCGCATACCTACGCGTTTTATATATGAGGCGTTGAAAGGCAAAGTGGTGTAAGTCACATTTTCAACCTTTTTCATTTGGGGTCAAATATGTTATCTCTATGTTCAATTTATGGTGGAATTGTAAATACTTATTATTTGCAATATTGTAATAATTGTTATGAATTTTAATTTGTTCAATTTATGGTGGAATTTTTTGCAGTAAATAAATAAAATTTTAATACATATTTTTTCCAAAATGATCATTATTTTTAAAGTCGAGTATTTTAAATAGAGATACGTTCTTTACTTAGTCTCTCTCCAAAAGTTGGAAAAAGCGCCTTTTTTAAAATTCGACTCAAGTGCCACCACGGATCGGACCGGCTCTGCTTGCCTTATTTCACAAGTTTAATACAATTTCGGAACTTCCTTGTAGAATGACGTATTATCCAAAGCAGACCGAACTCGACATGGGATGAGGGGTATGTTTCTTTTAGGGAAAGCTGATGCGGCCGCCGATAAAATGGGATGGATTGGAAAGCGAAAAAAAATTATGTAACAAAAAATAAATGACTGATTATTTTTTAAAAATGAAATAAATATTATTATTCTTTGCTTACATATTCTTTTCGTAATATTATAAATCTAAAAAATAAATTCTTCATTTTTAAGGTTTATCATATTATGCTCTTTTACAAAAGACCTCGCGGGCTGCAGAGTGAGTGCAGGCCGTGTGTTGCGCTGGCCTGATCATTGGACCTGAAGATATCTGCCTACGATCGGAGCGCTTTTTTTCTCAAAAATTTACAGTACTGATTCAATACATACATTTTTAGTTCAAATCTATATATATATATAACAGTTCCGTAACTGACTGACTCACTGACATACCAACGCACACACCAAACCGCTGGACCTAAAGGGCTGAAATTTTGCATGGCGATTCTTCTTATAGCGTAGGGGTGCACTAAGACAGATTTTTGAAAAATTCTTCTTAGATTTTTTTAAATTAAATTTTTAAGCTGTTTTAGTAACTTTTTTAAAGTTTGCATTTAAAATAATAATTTGGAGGTTATAAAATTTATATCACAAGAGAGATCATAAAAATTCCTTTAAAATGAGATCTTTTTCGAATCTTTACCTTCATTTACTGATTTTTGGTGAATTTAGGATAAGCAAGATTCATTTTTAGAATTTAATTTATTAAATGCTGATCACGCGATTTCTTTTTCTGGTACTTTAAATAAATTTATCGTCACGTGCATAACAACTAAATAGACAAAAAAATTTTTTTTTCTTCCTAATGAGGCAGACGACTGGACATTATCCAAAAATATATTAAAATACAATAAAAGATGTTATGTTCCTCAAACTGTACTATATTCTTTAGTATGTCCTATTACATTTAATTTGAATATTTTCTTATACATTATTTTGTCTATAAAAATATCCCTTACGATTTTTTTATATAAATATTTTTTTTACATCAATTGTATACATTGATCGTCGTATTTATTATAAAAATATATAATATATATATTTATTTATTTATTTATTTTTTGGCATTAATTACATACATTGACCGTAGTATTTAATTTGAATGTACTCCGTAGCGAAGTGCGGGTTTTCAGCTAGTGTGATATAAAATTACGAAGACAATTATAATTTTGTTAAAAATTTCATAACATTTTAAAATAGAGGATTTTTATATTTTTTTTTATAAATTTTGAGTACAATTGAGTGTATACGCCAGAGACCCTACACTCCTTTAGACTCAATATATTTTAATATCCTTTATACTGTATACTACTGTGACACTTACCTGTGTAATGAAGTAAAAGTTTTACAATATTTCCAAAAATCTCTGTAATATACCAAAAAAGGTGAAAGAAACACTGATTGTTTTTTTTAAATTGTCTTTTCATCAAAGGGTCCATCAAAGGTTTCATCAAAGGGCCATCAAAGGGTCACTTTTTATTAAGGGGACAGTGGACCTTCAAACCTAACTTTTTTGTTTTGAATGGATTTGCCTGAAACTTGAATATGTGATTAGTACCATAGATATGTAAAAGGGGTTAAAATTTAATGATGAAATATTAATAATTTATGAATTATATAAAAAATTGGCCTAATTAAAAATATTCCATGCGCATTTCTTTTGCATATAATATGGTAATTTTTATTTACAGGATACCTTATAGAACTAACAATGAAACTTATTGATTATTTTAAGTATTCATTAAAAATATAAAGAGAAAAAATAATAATAGTGAAAACACCCTTTTTAGTACGCAAAATACCTATAAATCCTCTTTTCAAGTACAAAATTTAGAAATTCTGAGCTACGAAGCATAATTTTTTTCAATAAGATGTATTTTATATACAGTTAAGTGTATAAAACTTAAATCTCAAAGCAATACGATAATTAGAAATGCGCCTGGAGCAGTTTGAATATTCGTATGACATGAAAATTTTTATTTTGAGAAAAACATATTTAAAGTTATTGCTATTAGTAACCACATAATATCTAAATTACATACAAATGCTTATAACTAGGAAAGTAATCACAGAAATTAAAAATTATTTTTGCAACACATTCCTACTCGTCCGCAGTTTCACAATAATAAAATAAAAACATAGAATTTTTGGACAAATTTCACAATTTTGAAAGTCCACTGTCCCCTTAAAGTTGTTTATCATGGATAAGTGTGTTTATTCAGATAATGAAACCCATATTTTGCCTCAAAAAGGACTGGTTGAGAGATAGTCCCTGACGAATTTTATTTATTTTATTCTATTTTATTTTATTAATTTGACAGGCGGTCCTGCCTCAACAGAGGGTTTAAGAGCCTCTGCTTTACACCACTGAAGTATAACAATTTCCCGAAACACTTCGGTTCGAGTCGAACATAACTCATTATTTACAGCACTGTTCGAGACGAGAACATGCCAATAACATCTGTATGATAAACGATCCGAATTCAATAGAGCGGAAGAGGAAGCCATTGTAAGTATCTATTAATGTCCTTCACGGATGTACAACTTAACGCCGTAACCGATAACCATCAACACTATGGTTAACAGCTGACGAAAATGAAGGTTTTCCCTCCCCCTCCCTCCACTACAGCGGTTTGTTTATGCGAACTCTTCAAATAGAGATAAAATAATATCAGCATAAACTGAAACACTTCAATAATTACTTAAGAAATGCCGAAATGTGCCCCGAGAGATGAAAAAAAACCAGCATTGTAATTTTAAAAAAAAATCTATATGTATTTAAGTTGCTAAGCCTATTCTTTGGGCAGTCCGTGATAGAAGACTACTGCATCTATTGACTTCATTTTGGTCTTAAACGAAAGAGTTTAATCTATAGATGAGTCACATTTGGTTTTTGTAACCGCAATTTCTATTAACTAACGATAATTTACAACTAACAATTGCTTTCTGCTCATGCTCAGTGACAAGTTTAAATCTGGTTTTAGATACTCACTAAGCACGAGGCCGCATAAACGCATTGCTTTCTGCGCGTGCTCAGTGACATATTCAAACCTGGATTTAGATACTTACTAAGCACGAGACCGCATAAACATGTTCATTTGTTTATTCCGAGGAATCTCTCTAGCTCTCTATCTGCCATTTTTATTTTTAATTATGTTTGTGAGATATAGAATTAAACCTGACGGAAATTGTTTATTTCTCACTGTTCAGTAACCCTATTTCTTTTTATTGGGTTCTATAGTAATTTTTTAAAGTCTATATCTCTATTCTTAGTATTATGATTTTCAACATTTAGCAATGATGTGTTGACTATACTTGTGTTGACTATACTATGTGTATTTGCACATTTATTTACTACCCAGCCGTCATTCTTTGACGGGTACCAACTAGTCTATAACATAATATGAAAACAAAAGCAGTAAAACTTCGTTTATCCGGACTAACTGGGGCCACAGGGAATCCGAATAATCGAAAATCGGGATAATCCGGGTAATATGGGTAATAAGCAAAACAAAACCCTTATCTAAGCAGACTTACCGTTTATTACGATAAAAAAACTATGTTTTGTGACAAAATTACATAGTATTGTTTACAAGACATTAAAATATAAAAAAAATAACTTTTCTGAGTCAATCCAACGCCCTGTGACATTCTAGTAAAGCTTTCTTAAAAAAGAAATTATTGACGTACTTATAGTTACGTTCTTGCTATCATAGTTAAAAATTATTATCTAATGTTAACATTAAATTAAAAACAAGGTCTACAAATCTGATCCGGATAAACGAGGTTTTATTACTGTAAATTCAAAAAAAGAGTGAAGAATTTACGGTTTACCTTATGTTGTTTTTCTGAATATTTTTTAACAGAATGGCAATACTTCTCTATATTTAGCAGGGACAGTTCAAGGGTATGTGACGCCCCTGGGGCAGTTTGGTTTTCACCACCTTATCTTATCTTTTTTTCTTTAAAATTTTGAACGTTATAATTTTTTTTCAAAAGGGGGCATGCCGTAACAGAACACTTAAATAAACTAGGGTAAAATTAAATTTACAAACTCTTATTTACAAAAGGTGTAAATAACAATAAGTTATTCGAAAACTGAATAAAATTGTTGATTAAAATATCAAAATTATTCTTATAAAATAGGTGCACAAGCACGATAAATTTAATATTTTTTGTAAAAACAAAGCAAAAAAATTTTAAAGTATATAATCTGTGTCTATATAGTATAAGAATAATTATTGTAAATTTTAGCAAAATCAATTATTAGATTAATAACTATTAATATATTTTTAAGGCGTTGGCGCACGAAAGCCATTGCGCTCTTAGGCCAATGCCTGCTGTTCCTAAGCCTAGAGGCGGCCCTGATATTTAAGTGAGTATTAAGGTATCCGTACACCTTTTAAACGGCATTTTCCGTTGAAAAATCGATTTTCCATTTATACAGTAATATGAAAGACCTCATATTTTATCTTTCTAATAACGTTTGAATCCTGTTTCGATCTTAACCAAGAGGCGAGTCACAGCCATTTTAACATCAGTTGTCAAAGAATTTTATAACCGGGAGTAGCTTTTTCGCAAAATGAAGTTTTTCATAATTTTTCTTGACGCAAAACATCCTACAGTCAAAAGTGATGCATGGAATGGCTTTAAAATTTTGAAGAGTTGTTCTTCAAATGCTTATAAAACGACGCTCATCATCGTAGATCCATTAGTTTTTTATTTTTGTTTGTTTGTTTGTTTACATTGGTACGGATTGCAAACGACAATGAATTTTAAGCAATTTTTCTGTACATCAGTAGTCAAACAGCTACAGCTTCTGACATAAACAGAATATTATCTCGAGAATACTTCATTCTATAGAGAAAGTTATTATCTTCATTCTCCAATTTATAAAATGACTAGCTGAAAACCCGCACTTCGCTACGGAGTACATTCAAATTAAATACAACGGTCAATGTATGTAATTAATGCCAAAAAAAATAAATATATATATTTATAATAAATACGACGATCGATGTATACAATTGATGTAATATATATATATATATATATATATATATATATATATATATATATTTATAAAAAAAATCGTAAGGGATATTTATTTTTTTTTGGATAATACCCAATGGTCTGCTGCATTAGGAAGAAAAATTTTTTTTTTGTCTATTTAGTTGTTATGCTCGTGACGATAAATCTATTTAAAGTACCAGAAAAAGAAATCACGTGATCAGCATTTAATAAATTAAATTCTAAAAATTAATCTTTAAAAATTCACCAAAAATCAGAAAATCGAGGTAAAGATTCGAAAAAGATTTCATTTTAAAGAAAGTTTTATGATCTTTCTCGTGATATAAATTTTTTAACCCTCAAATTATTATTTTAAATGTAAACTTTTAAAAAGTTACTAAAACAGCTTAAAAATTTAATTTAAAAAAATCTAAGAAGAATTTTTCAAAAATCTTTCTTAGTGCACCTCTACACCATAAGAAGAATCGCCATGCAAAATTTCAGCCCTTTAGGTCCAGCGGTTTGGTTTGTGCATTGTATGTCAGTGAGTCAGTGAGTCAGCCAGTCAGTTACGGAACTGTTTTATATATATAGATAATATATTTGTTTATTTTTTAGTTATCTTGTTTTGCAGAAATGTCCGATTGGCACCCATTTTTTTCCGGTTTTGCACCTTGAAAAAATTATGTTAATGTAACGTCTCGATTCTTTATACATTTTTCCAAACTTTAACCTACATCTCATTATCAAAAATAGATAAAGAGACAAAATTAAAAATGTTTTGAAAAATCATGTCCGAAGGTGTACCTTAATAAAGTACCTTAATAATGTACCAAAGGATACCCTAATAATGCTGATTCGTTTCTTTGATTCAACGTGTTTTTTGAAAGTTTAAGAGGTCACAATATTTTATTTCTTTATTTTTTTTCTTATTTACGCACATTTTGCAATAGTTTTCATTTCCCAAATGTTTCTCCTTATATTAAGACGAATATCTATATAAAAATACTTGAACATTATGAAGATTTTTATACAGCCGGCAACCAGAAGTTTGAAATCTGGAACATTCTTCATTTTCGTCGCTATTTGCTGTGGAATATTACGGCCCACCGGCATCCCGCAAAGACATTATCTCTAAAATGCATAAAAACTGTCTCAAATTATTAGATTACTATTAACAAATATTTCACGAAATAATCTGATTGACGCTCATTCTGAGTTTCCTATAATGCGGTAAGAATTAATCTGATTTACACTAATTCTGAGTTTCTTATAACGCGGTACAGATTAATCTGATTTACACTGAGTTTCTTATAACGCTGTTTCCATATAACGAGGTTCGAATTAATCTGATTAACACTCATTCTGACTTCTTTATTACGCGGTACGAATTAATCTGATTGACACTCATTTTCTTATAGCGGGGTATCAAATAATCTGACTTGCACTAATTCTCAGTAACTCTTATAACGCGGTACGAATTAATCACGTTATAAGGGAGTTGACTGTATTCAAATTTATTTGAGTTTAACCTTCAAAAGAAATCCCGAGAAACAATTATACATGTTGACAGAAAACAAAAACTACTTATCTTTTCAGAAGAAAAAGTACTTAAATCTACAAGAAGAATACAAAGAAATATTTCTTTTTTATGTCTTTTTATTTAATAAACGAATTCAAAGCATTGTTTCAACGTTTATTCAACATACCTCATTATTCGAAGCTAGTTAAGATAACATATCCATTGCTTTAGAAATTTTCTTCCAGTATGATTTTTGTTATCAGATGAAGCGGAATGTGATAAATGATTTACTCGATCTTAATAAACTGATTTCAATTCTAAATTCAAACAATTTTCAACTTTTTTTTGTTTTTTTAGCCACAGGCCATTCCATTATTCCTCTTCAATTTTTCACAGCGATTGTTCTTTTTCCACCATCATTAATTAAAAGGGAGTCCTGTCATCACGATCGAATCGTAAATCGATTTTTATGAGGAAACATTTACTGGGAACCCTTTTAATTATATATGAAAAAACCTATATGAAATTTAAAGCTTTTCATTTATATGACAGATAAAGAACATACTTTTTAAAAATAGGTATAATGGTACCAAAGAGATGTCAGTGTTTAAGTCCCCTTTTTGAAATTTTAGTGTCAAAGCACTTTATGTACTCCTCACTTTTTATATTCATAATGAATTTTCCAAATAATAAGGTTTAACACCGCTAAAGGACAACATATCGAATAATAAGTCACTTTTTTCAGAAGCCAATCAAGTTGAGTCCATACTCTAACGTAAATAGTTGCAATAATGCCATTCAAACGCAGAAGCAAGTAATTAACGATAACGGTTAATCGCTTAGTGCTGTTTCATCACAAAAAAAGTAAAATAAATGAGTCAGTTAGAGTATAATTGCCGCAGAAGGAAGTACTCGGGAAATATTAAACAATTATTTCAATTTTTTTTTCTGTAGTAAAAAATAATTTGTAAACTGAATTGGCTGTTATCATTTTTTTTCACTTGCCAAATCAGTTAAGTCTCCTAGTCACGCAAAAGTTGAAATGATAATAACAATGACTTCAAGGATATTCTATCTTATACATTTTATATCTCGTCAGATAAAAGCTCCATCTGCAATAACACTTTCTATATAAATTATTTGAATGTATAATTTCAGACGAATTTAAAAAAAAAACAATGTCTATTATTTTAGCCACATTTTATTTGATAGACTTAACCGTTATAGCAAGTGACCGGCTCCTGTAAGTGTATAGGATCCGATCCTTTATGAACCTAAATTTGGTAAATGACACACAGTTCTAGAGCCAACTTGCATGTGACCCTAGAACGTCCCTAGAGAGGGATTCTGAATATGCCATTGCAAAGAGAGAAAGGGAAAATGCGGGAAAATTTTGAGAATATTCAAAAAAGGTTAAAACTTTTCATAACAAACATACAAAATAATCTCAGGACTGAATTAGGCTTATCACTTTCATTATAATCTTAGATATATCGTGATTAAATATCCTAGCATATTATGACTGAGTACAACATGATTCTAGAAATACATGAACAGAGATCCAGGAGTCGTTCAAATCAGTTTCAAAATCTACCGTGTTTTAACCCCTTTAAATTTATACAGCTCTTTCCTTATAACACATTAAAAGATCAGAGACATGCATGGCCAGGGCTTGTAGACCTGAGACACCAGTGGATGTCCAATCGCATCGTTAAAGCACGTGTTCTTATGCCAACGCGGACGAACTTTTTCTCGCTGGAAAAAACTTTTATGAGTTCAACGACCGTTGACCCGAATCATTTTCAACAAGATTTTCATTTAAAAAAATTTAACATTTTGTACAATATCCTGGCAAAACAAATGTAGTATTTTCAACAACTTTAAGCTCAATAAATGTAAAATTTTTTTAAATCAATATTTCGGCAAAGCTACTGTTTGCTTAAAAAGATGAGAACGTGTCGTTACAATATATGTCGGGAACAATGGTAGTGTCTTTAAAATGCTCCGGTCCAAACACAAAGAATGTCCGGAACAACTGTCTGTAAGGTGTTAAGAATAAACTTCAGACATTTTTTGTGATATGTCCTGAGGAACAGTGGCATGGACTTCTTCCCATTAAAGCTCAAATGAAAAATCTACTGTGAACTATTTTTTTCCTTTCTTTTAAATCTGTACTAGAGGTTTCCAAATTATTTTGTCACTGAATTTTTATACTATATTTCGAAATTCACGGATCCTTACCTATTCTTTGCCCTATGGTCTCTTATACTCGTACTTTACAAAGTTTTATTAAAAGAGTCCTATCTCACGAAACCTAGCTACGCTTAGGAACCCTGAGGACGCAGGTAGAGAAACACTCTTGGGTGTGCTTCTCTACAAAATAGAAATCAAAAGAAATTCCCCTCAACTACATTTTCCAGATGTTATGGTTACAAACTTTAAAAACTAAATCATATTCCTTTTATTTTAAAATGAGAATTCTAGTGCCCATTTCCTCTGAAAAAAATTATATAAATTGTTCTCTCTTTCAAATAACACACGCGAATGTCCATTTTATTGCACAAATATTACTCTACTCTTGTTTTTATTTTAATTTAATTTAATTTTTTTGTTGGGGGGAGGGAGAGAGGGCTTGTGCTCATACTCCCTTTTCTTTCTTATACCCACAATATAACCACTTACGATGTACCAATAAAAACTCAAATAAAACTTTCTTTTGTGTAACGGGGAGTTTGATTTTCATACGAAAGCAATTTCTTCTCCCGTGCAATATTTGCCCTTAATGCAAAACAAAATCTTTGCATAAAAAAGGAAACTTTTTTTGGTGAAATTGTTTCAACTTCTTCCACGTGATTACGGCCCCGTTCCTTCCTTCAGCATTCCATATTTGTTTCCGTACCGTACTGTTCTTAAATAGAAAAGTTAGGACACACATTCAATAACCATTCCTCCTCTCCAACCGACCTAATAGATTACAATACTCCAGGAAAAAAAACTCGCATCCCTTGATTTCCTTAACTTCTATTCTTCGGCAGTCACGCTATGCACTCATTTTTAAAGGCATCCGAGCTCATTGGGGGAAAGCCGCCTGCTCATGAGCCCCCTGCTTAATACACCCACCGTTTAGCGGGGCACGTATTTCTTTGTTTGTATACACACCATAAACACAACATCTGCCTTGTTAATGCGACAGTTGTTGGGGTTTAGGGAAAGGCCTTTCAGGGAAAAGTTCAGGAGGAGGTGAGACAGAAATTGACTGAAATATCCCTCGAGTCTGGAGAAGTGAAAAGGCTACAGAAAAACAGCTGTTCAACAGCGCGCCGAGGGGAATAGGGTGAAAGTAGTGTTTGCCGTTTGACGGCTGGGTGAAAGCTATTTATGGATTTTTTCTCACCTTTAGTGAGAGGTATTGACAGAAGTTATGGCCTTCAATGGGATCGAACGCCATACAAATTGTATGTTAAGGTAGATGTTATGAAAATATTTTCTTTTCTTATGGATTAAATTTCAAAATTTGGCATTTCTGATACTAAAGATAATTCAGCAATTCAAAATATTACGTTCAATATTTATACAGCTAATGCATTTATCTTTTTTCAGGTATTGCAAACAAATTTCTTTTCTTCTGCATTTGAGGTGGCGAGTTTCAAAACTGTACTTATCCACTATAATTGGTTTTACGTCTATTGCAAAAATATTTTGCAGATAACCAAATATTTTAACATTCAGTTTCTCAAGGAAATACGTTTCTTTTACATAGTTCAGTTACACCAGGGGTGTCAAACTCGCGGCCCGCGACGAACATTTTTGCGGCCCGGCCAATAATTTGGCACACAATAATATATAATAAAATAACCCACGGAGAATTATAATAAGATAGGAAGAATTCGCTAAATGTTTTTTTAATTATACTCTTTTTTTGCTATCATTAAACAAAATGCGTATATTTATGTTGAATATACTGTAATTTGTAATATACTACCTAAAAAACGTAATAAACCTGCGTTTCTAATAATATTGTTTTTTTTGCGCCCCCCCCCCCCATAGTTAAACCTTGTTTGTTTGGCCCAAGTTAGCCTTTGAATTTGACACCCCTGAGCTACACCATGCAGGAATGTCACCTTGATCAGAATCTAGCTGTGACTGTATTTTAAATTTTTAATATGGACAATTATGAAACTTACCACCTCATTTATATTCATGAAATTTTCATATTAGCAATTATCGTCCTCATTTATGTTTAAGCCATTTCAGTGACTATTACAACCAAACAGTTACACAAAGTACAGAATACAATGTCTCACATTCTTTGCAGATAAGGTTGCATGAGGATTTTCAGTATTCAATGTAGTATTAAAAAAAATTGCATGAAATAAAATGTAAAACTCAGAATGAAGGAAAGGATTTATAAAATTAAAGTTGTGGCATTAATATACACAAAATGCATTAACTATACTCAATTTCACTGATTAACATAGATGCGTTTCCATTGTGTTACTGAAAACTAGTATGTAATATGACTGAATATTACAGTCTTTAGATTTATTTTTTGAGTGCAATACAGAATTAAGGAATTATATATTCAGCATAGAATTGTGTAGCATGCTAGAGTATTTTATTAAAATAGTTTCTCTATAATCGTATTTTATTCAGTTAAAAAAAAGTATAAGCACATACTGTGCGATATTGTTGAAGAAATATATTTTGTGAAGATAAGTATAATTTCAGGTAGGAAAATAAAGCTAATTTTGTCAAAGCATTATTTTTAATCATCAGCATTATTTTTGTCTGACATTATTTTTAATCTACACAACTTCAACAGACTATCTCTAAAATACATAAAATAAAGGAGTTATTTTAAAATAATACTGTTCCCTTTCGCTTAATACACGCGGATACTTAAAAACGTATAATTAAATCAGTTAAAACGCCAAATCGGAATAAAGCTTCAGTCAAAAGTGTTGTGTACTTACATGTATACGAGGTTCCTGACCGTAATCCACCTGGTTTCCGCCTCTATTATCTCATTTCATTGCTAGAACGTTTATTAATGAACATCGAGTACTTATTTTTTTCTGCAATTACGCGTACACAGAGTTAATAGAAGAGGGTCGAACAAATAGCCGAAGGCAGGTGAGCCCCACTTCTGCGCCTGGAAACACCCTTGCACAAAACGGGAAAGTAAATTGGTAATGCGATTACTGGAAATTACTCTCCAATTGGGTCGATTAATCACATAATGACAGGCCTGTTGATAGCTCGATATTAAATGAGACCCATTAGGCCTACATGCAATACTGGTATTTGAAATAAGGAAAATTTATTTCATTTTGAGATAAAAACTCAATAATGAACCTTGTTTATTTATGTACCAACTAGCTGAAAACCCGCACTTCGCTACGGAGTACATTAAAATTAAATACAACGGTCAATGTATGCAATTAATACCAAAAAATTAAATAAATATATATATATATATATATATATATATATAATAAATACGATGATCAATATATACAATTGATGTAGAAAAATATATATATATTTATAAAAAAATCGTAAGGGATATTTTTATAGACAAAATAATGTCCAATCGTCTGCCGCATTAGCAAGAAAAAAAATATTTTTTTGTCTATTTAGTTGTTATGCACGTGACGATAAATTTATTTAAAGTACCAGAAAAAGAAATCACGTGATCGGCATTTAATAAATTAAATTCTAAAAATTAATCTTTAAAAATTCACCAAAAATCAGAAAATACAGGTAAAGATTCGAAAAAGATTTCATTTTAAAGGAATTTTTATGATCTTTCTCGTGATATAAATGTTAATTAATTCAATAAGTTCAATAAGTTCTCTAAGTTAATTTTTCTCAAATGCTGCATTTTTGAGTTGTATCACTTTTCTTGCCGGGGTGCGATATGTAGTTATAGAAACTTCAGGGCATATTTTTTAATTATATAATTCAGTACGATATAAATTTACTTCAAACTATCCTCGACCCACTGTTTGCGTACGAGTGCCCCAATGGATTCAGAATCTGGACAATGACTGTGTTTTATGGAAGGTTTATTGATGAAAGATCTTCATCGCATCACTTTCATTTATTCAGTTTTAAAACTACTATGATATTTTTTAAAACATTGCCTTTCTTTTTGGTGAAAATAAACGACATAGCTAGCGTAGCCCGTCGAACTTACAAATAGCATACTTAAATCTCTTTAGTAAAATCAAAGGGCTCGTATCAAAATAATATTCTGCATCTAAGCAATTGAAAGCAAAACCAAATAAAACTCTTATTTCTACTGCCTTTTCATTAGCTATTCATAATTTACTCGTATAATTATGTTAGAAGCGATATTTGCAAATGGCATAACTAATTTATAGATTTTAAAATCGTTAACACTTGAAAATAACAGCTTTATTTTACGGTTAAAACCAACCATGCAAACTTGAATGAAAAATATCCTTTATAGCTAGCGGGTATTCAAATATGTGAAGAAAAATTGTTTGATAAATAATGTCACAAGTCTGTTAAAAATAAAGAATTATTATTTTCAATCATCAGTATTTACGTTACTTCCCGATCATTCTTTCAATGCTAACATGAAATATATATATAATATATATATATAACTGAGTGCATTGAGTGAACTTAAAAAAGGAAACCCCCCCCCCCCCTCTCCCCTGAAAAAAAATGAAAAGAAAATTACTTGGAAATCCCCCAAGCAATATTCCAATCTTTAAAATGCTTCAATAGAGTGCAAATAATTCATTGAGTTTAGTCAAATTTAAAAGTTTTCAGCCTGACTTCCAAAGAAAAAATTGTTATGGAATAAGATACCCATTGGGCGTGTCCTTTTGCAAGTTAACAGAAAAGTTACTGACAAAGCTTAGTGGTAACCATAAAAAAATCTCCCAAAATTTTGTAGACAAATACAACAAGGGCCAATTTTTTCCCTTGAACTTATTATGTAAGTTATTAACCCTTAGATAAATAACTTACGTAAACATTTCTGTAACTCTTATTTAGGTTATAGCAAGTTACTGACTCTCAGTTATTTAGCGGTTGATATGGCGAGAGCCGGTAACCGTAGAAATATTATACATGTTATTTCTACAATAGAATTTTTGTGACGATCCCTTTTTATCCCTTCATACTTAACCCAAATCCATCAAGGGGATACCATTTGAAAGATTAAGTTCTCCGCTTCTGACGAATTGTTCATTTAGACTGAAATATTGTATCGTTTGTCTAAAAATCGAAGTTAAAAACTGACTTTTAGATCTAGAGTTCTTTCCCTGTGTGCGCAGAGCCTGACTAAGGCAGGGGCATATGGGGCAGTTGCCCCGGGCCCCCACATCAGAGGAGGGCCCCCAAATCGAATAGAAAGTTTATTTTAAGTTTCCTTCTTTAATAAACTTTTTTTTGATTTTTAATTGTTGAGAATGAAAAATCACGGAAATATAACGAATAAAATAATAAACGAAATAAATTTAAATAGCATTTTTGTCAAATTTTGGCTCTTCAGATGTGCTATATCCCTTTTAATGATAGACATAGAATTGTCAGAAAATCAATAAAATGGACAGAACGATATTTCGTCTGACCATTGGAGGGGAAGGGGGGACTTTATAGCTATTTTAGGTTCTAGTCAATTTTCTTGTTATATATCTATAATGAGGTGAAAAATCTAAATACCTCCATAAAGATCGGTTCTTCATTACTGAAGTAGTGAAGCAGAGGAGGGGGGGGGGCCCAAAAAAAGTTTTTGCCCCGGGTCCCAATTCGGCTAAGTTGGGCCCTGTGTGTGCGTCATTACGGCACGGTCAAGTAGTGTGTACAAAGAGGTTTTGTAATGTAAAATATAATATTTTTCACAAGTTTGTAACCTACTTAACTTTTAATATTGTCTACAAATGTGTTTTGATGTGTACTTATGTCATGTTCTCCTGTTTTGTGTCCTGATTTGTTCTCCTGTTTTGTGTGCTTCACCTGCAATATTGTGCCCAATGGTGTTTTGTAATCGGTTTTTTTATTATCCTTACGCACCATTGTTGTTTGACAAATAAACAATGGCCAAAAATGAACCAATTTTTTTTTCATCCTACTACAAACCACCAACCTTGCTATAAAATTAATCGCATTTCATTCGAAAGCGAAATTTTTGCTCGGGCCACATAGTCTATCAAAATTCTGTATAGACGAAGGGTATTTTTTCCATGCTTTTATTAACTTGCTTTCTTGTTTGTTTGTTTGTGTGTGTGTGTGTGTGTTTGTTTGTACGGTACAAATCTTGCAATTGATTTTTAACTAGCTTCCCACCTAGCTAGACATTTGAAACTTTTAGAATAGCTCAGAACACGATGACAATGCATTATTTTAATACTTTTAGCCATCTTTAAGCCATCTCATTTACAGTTAATTTTGTTTTGTAGACTAGTGCAGCCATCTATCGGCCAGGACGGGAACGAAAAGTTAAACGCAAGTTAACTTCCAATTAACTTCATTTTCTTTCAAGTTGATGGGATAATTCATCAAAAAATTTTTTTTAAAGTATTTATTAATACATAGAATTGTCAAGCTTATATGATTCAACAGAAAATTTAAAAACATGGTATATAAAAATTTCTTTTTATCTTGTAATTATTGAGTAATGAATTTGAAACAAAGCACCAAATATTAATCTAATTTAACAGAAAATAATTTAACTGGCTTCAAAGCCTAAATTACGCTTTTGTTTTTACAGTGGTACGATCGAAATGGGAATTTCAGCGTGAGTGCACAGCTATCGTCTCCCCACCACTTCCTTACGATGCCGTGGACTCCGAAAGAAAAATACAGCCAATCCATGGTAGGGGAGAGGGGATTGTAGGCAGTAGATAACAAAGCACAGGAACAGAGAGATGTTTTATTGATGCTGTAAAAACCGTCGTATGACATCTACAACCGCATGGATGTCTCAATAATTGCTGCTGCGTTTTGTGTAAGTGCATTGCTTTATCACGATTGCTTGTTTAAAGAGAACGCTTCGGTTGACATACTACATATCGTTTCGATCTTATGATAACTCCAGAGAAGGGGAGAAGGGCCTTCTATAAATATGGAGCTTTTCAAGAAATGCGTCTTTTTTAGCATCACTAGCAAAGAGGAAAAGTTTCCATAGTAAAATTCAGAAATCTGACCGGCTTCCCGATAATTTTTCAATTGATTCAAATTACTCAAATACCTTCAGTAAAATTAAACAGTTGTTGTTAGAATTATACTATGGTTACAAAAGAGTTAAATTCAAATCCGACCGCTCTCGATCATTTTTCAAATTGATTCAAATTACTTATATACCTGCAGTAAAATTTAAAAGTTTTTAGTAAAATTATACTATGGTTACAGGAGAGTCAAATTCAAATAAAAATTTTTGCATCAATTGAAAAATAACCGCCCTCGATCATTTTTCAATTGATAAATTACTCAAATACCTGCAGTAAAATTAAACAGTTGTTGGTAGAGTTATACTATGGTTACAGGAGAGTCAAATTCAAATCCAACCGCCCTCGATCACTTTTCAAATTGATTGAAATTACTTATATATCTGCAATAAAATTTCAAAGTTTTTAGTAAAATTGTACTATGGTTACTGGAGAGTCAAGTTCAAAACAAAAGTTTGCATCACTTGAAAAATAACTACCCTCGATCATTTTTCAATTGATACAAATTACTCAAATACCTGCAGTCAAATTAAATGCTTGTTGGTAGAATTATACTATGGTTACAAGAGGGTTAAATTCAAATCCGACCACTTTCGATCATTTTTCAAATTGATTCAAATTACTCATATATATGCAGTAAAATTTAAAAGATTTTAGTAAAATTATACTATGGTTACAGGAGAGTCATATTCAAATCAAAATTTTTGCATCAATTGAAAAATAACCGCCCTTGATCATTTTTGAATTGATACAAATTACTCAAATACCTGTAGTAAAATTAAACAGGTGTTGGTAGAATTATACTATGGTTACAGGAGAGTCAAATTCAAATCCGACCGCCCTCGATCACTTTTCAAATTGATTCAAATTACTTATATATCTGCAGTAAAATTTAAAAGTTTTTTGTAAAATTTTACTATGGTTACTGGAGTGTCAAGTTCAAAACAAAAGTTTGCCTCACTTGAAAAATAACCACCCTCGATCATTTTTCAATTGATACAAATTACTCAAATAACTGCAGTAAAATTAAACAGTTGTTGGTAGAATTGTACTATGGTTACCGGAGAGTCAAACTCAAATCCGACTGCCCTCGATCATTTTTCAATTGATACAAATTACTCAAATACCTGCAGTAAAATTAAACAGTTGTTGGTAGAATTATACTATGGTTGCAGGAGAGTCAAATTCAAATCCGACAGCCCTCGATCATTTTTCAATTGATACAAATTACTCAAATACCTGCAGTAAAATTAAACAGTTGTTGGTAGTATTATACTATGGTTACAGGAGAATCAAATTCAAATCCGACCGCCCTCGATCATTTTTCAAATTGATTCAAATTACTTATATATCTGCAGTAAAATTTAAAAGTTTTTAGAAAATTATACTATGGTTACAGGAGAGTCAAATTCGGAGAGCCCCACGGAGGGGTCGTGAAGAAAAAAAAATGGGAGCGGTCGTGGACAGTCTGAAGTCATTTTTACACTGAATTATTTAATTAAAAAACATGGTTTAAACATTCTATAATTACATATTTTTAATTTTTGTATTTATATTTTTTATATGTTCGGAGTATGATATTGTTAAATAAGTTTATCGAACAGTCTTACAAGGCTTCATTGTCTCACTTCACTTTTACCTAGACGTGCGAGACTGGATTTCCAGAATGAGTAACTATAAAAACGAAACAACGATGATTATGAGAGCAGCACTCTCGAATATTTCATCAAATATTGAACAAACACCATCCGAGGTCCAAGTTCACCCTTCTTAATTTTATTCTAGCTATTTTTTTTCTAGTTAAGTTTTATAAAGATACGCTAGCTGAAAACCCGCTCTTCGTTACGGAGTATATTCAAATTAAATACAACGGTCAATGTATGCAATTAATGGCAAAAAAATAAATAAATATATATATATACAGTGGCTCCGAAAAGTGTTCGTACACTTACGATTTTCAGTGAAATAGGGGTCTATCCATTGATTAAAATGAATATTTCAGAATGGGTATTTAATAATATAATCTATAATCTATTCTTAACAAAACTACATGAAATATTTTGAAAACATAGTAAAACTTTATTTTTAAGAAACCAATAATCCAAAAGTAACAAATACTTTATCTCACAAAAGTCATCGTACACTTGTAAAAAATCTCTACATATTAGTAAATATTCTAATTTTTCGTTAAATTAATATTTAGTAGGATATCCTTTAGCATCCACAACAGCTTTTAAACGTATGGGAATTGATTGCTTTAGTTCTTTTGTAAATTTTGCATCAATGTTCATCCATTCTTCCATCATAATTGTTTTTAGTTCACTTTTCGTGTGAATGTCGTGTTTTCGTACTCGAACCTCCAGTTCTCTCCAAATATGTTCTATTGGGTTTAAATCTGGCGATTGAGGTGGCGTTTTCAAAACTTGTGGACAATTATAGAGACGCCAGATGCGAACGTTGAGAGCCGTGTGCTTAGGATCGTTATCTTGATAAAAAACAAAGTTGTTTCCAATACCCAAATTTTGAGCTGATAATTTTAAATTGTCTCTTAAAATATTTATAAAATCAGGATGATTCATTATGCCATCAATAAATGCCAAATTTCCTAGTCCTGATGCTGACATGCACCCCCACACAAGGATACCTCCACCGGCATGCTTAACTGTACCTACTAAGTTCTTGGGATTAAGTTCCTCATTTTTATCTTCTCCATACAATTATACGCCCATCAGCACCAAAAATGTTCATCTGCAAATAAGACATTATTACAATAGGTTTGGAGCTTATTTATCATTGATAGTGCGAAGGGAAGCCTAAACTTTCTGTTTTTCTCACAAAAATTTTCTATGGGCAGAACGCCTATGTAATCCAGCTGTTCTGAGAACTCATAAAAAAATTTCAGGTGAAATTGAAGTAGAAAATGTTTCATTGAATTCTGCAGAAACTTTTACAGCACTCTAATGTGAATTTTTCAAATTTTTCTAATTATAAATCTCTATTCACGTTTTGTTAACTTTGCCGGACGGCCTTTTCTTACCTTGTTTTCGATCCAATTTTCTTCTTTAAAGCGTTTTTTCACATACTGCACAGTAGAATGGGATAAAGTAATTTAGCAATATTCCGATCTGATTTACCACTACTATGATGAAAAATAATCAATTTTCGAATGCTGTTTGTTGTTTCTTTACGACTACGAGCCATTTTTAAATAATAAATAGAATATTACGGAGTAGGCAAGCAAAAATTAAAGCCAAACGATATTTTAAATGAGACCACAATTCAAAAATAGGAATAATGCGCCAGACGATAATTTTAATTATGAATTTATCCGAAAATATTTCAGTGTACGATGACTTTTGTGAGGTAAAGCTTTTCTTACTTTTTGATTACTGGTTTCTTAAAAATAAAGTTTTACTATGTTTTCAAAGTATTTCATGTAGTTTTGTTAAGAATAGATTATATATCTTATTATTAAATGCCCATTGTGAAATATTCATTTTAATTAATGGATAGACCCCTATTTCATTGAAATTCTTAAATGTACGAACACTTTTGGGAGCCACTGTATATATATATATATATATATATATATATATATATTTATAATAAATACGACGATCAATGTATACAATTGATGTAGAATAATATGTCCATAATATGACTTGATTTGTGCCCCTCTCATCGAAGCCATCTCATCGCTGTACTCTTCAACAGTAGTAAGTGCCTCCCGATCGATTCTTAAAATAACTACTTTGACCAAATAGTTTGCCTCTGCTTCTGATTTCTCGTGTGTTAAATGTTAATATGAAGGGGGATATTATTCTGTTAGTAATTACACTTTAAGGCGACAATGGACCTTCAGATTGACAAAAATATGTCCTCAAAACGATTTTTTTTCTTTCAGAAAATGATTCTGCAACTCATCAGCTTTAAATTAAAAAAAAAGTATGTTGATCCGATTATTATTAACCGAGTTATAAGTATTTTTTTTGCAAACATAAACAATGGAAATGTTACTCAAATTAAAACTTTAAATACCATTTTCTCAAAACAAGTTTTCATGTCGTTTCGGTAAGTTCAAAATGCTCCATGCGTCATAATTTTTCTTGAATTTTCATAAAATTTCATAAAATGATTATTTATACATGTTAGAATAAAACTTAGTAATCAATTCATTATACTATTTTAAAAGAACTTCAAATTTTTACAATAAAAAAATTTTTTTGATATAATTTTGCATAAAATGACCTATTTTTATCGATTTTTTTTCTAGTTTTTATAAATATGACTGTAAATCAAATAGTGCTACTAACTTTTATTATAACTATATAAAGCTAGCTTAAGAGAGAAAATTAGATATCTGAGACAAAAATTATTGCGCATGGAGCATTTCTAAATAGAGTAATTAACAAACTGATTTTAATTAACATCTTAATTAATTACATTCTGATTTTTTTTTAAATTTAGAACTTCCATTTCTAAACAACACTGTATAAGTATACAAACTTTCATAGCAATTGGTTAATAAATAAAAAAAAAGTTTTTCATGGTCCATTGCCGCCTTAAATGAATTTTGTGCTTTGTCAAATAAATGTATGATAAAGGCCAATTCTCTGTCTTCCTTGCTTGTCCCTACACATGCATGCATCTATTGTTTTAAGGTTATTTAATAACCAATAGTAAATATATACCCCTAATCTACAATTCATTGATTTTTTAAATAGTAGGTTCTCGAAATTTGCTTATTTCGTTTTCCTATACTTTTGTTAACATTTTCCTATTTCTTTTTTAGGAATTTGCTTTTACCAATAAATTTTCATTAGAGTTGTGTAATTTTTCTTATTTAACGAAAATGGGTCGCGGTCGAAAAAAGTTTCCGCACCACTGCCTTTAACAATAAAGCAGAAGAGAAATCACTTGCAAAGCTAATTCACTAGATCGTTTTCTCCTCGCATATTCACCAACATCGTGAGGTTTTGTTTAGTCTACTAGGTTTCAGTCCTCTTCCTGTGAAATCAGAAGTACTACTATTAGTCTTCTTGCCTTAAACTGAGACCAGCAATTTTTTTCCACGTCTTGTTTAGTTCTCATTTTAACTCTCTTTCGGGTTCTCACTTAAAATAAACAGAAATACCGAGCATGTATGTGAGTGGCTAATTTGCGTGACTGTTATACATTTTTGTACACTTTTGAAAAAGGTCTAAAATTCCCATTTTAGCTTTTTTTTAAATATTTATCGCAGATGTATAAACATATACACGATTGTAACACACATATAACCACAGTGAAACTTCTCTCTCCGGGCACCCCTATCCGACGATCACCCCTCTAAATGGCCACAATTTATTCAGAACCGACTAAAGAATCCATTGAGCCAGTATTATGGAAGAAACCCCTTTTCGACGACCGGCCCTCAAAACGGCCACTTTTTCCAGGAACCGTGACTGGCTGCCACACGCACTATATATATATATATATATATATATATATATATATATATATATATATACATGCTGTACTTTTTCCTAAAAAAATAGATAGGTATACGGTGTTTTCTCAAATGAAGGTATGTATTTTTAGTACCGTGTTTTCACACGTCACGTCACAGGGGAACAAAATACTTGCAATTAAAAAAAAACTTTTATTTTTACATTAGCAATTGATTTGAAATTGCTAATGTAATGTTTCTTAAAATTTCTGATTAGTTAAGCCAAAAAAATACTTTTAAAAAAAGTGGGGGTAAGAAGTATCCACGTGTACCCCCAGAAAAAAACCTTGTATACATGTAAAAACAGCCATTTCAGTATTAATTATCCTATAATATTAATGCCACACGAGTTTTAATTCTATTCCATGGATTCTCTAATTTTAATATTGTATTTCCCGTTATATAACTACCTCCGTTTTCTCTATTCTGTTTTCTCTATTCCGTTTTCTCTACGGGCGAGCACTGGATTTGCATAAAATCCGACATGCAGTTTGATTTTATGCAAATCAGCTGGCGCCCGGTCCATTATTGTAGGGTAGTACACACACACACACACACACACACACACACATATATATATATAAATAGATAGATAGATAGATATATACCAATATGTATGTGTATATATATATACATATATGTATGTGTATATAGATATATACATATATATATATATATATATATATATATATATATGTGTGTGTGTGTGTGTGTGTATATATATATATATATATATATATATACATATATGTATGTGTATATAGATATATACATATATATATATATATATATATATATATATATATATATATATATATATATATATATATATATATATAATACAGTAGTTGCTACAACCATATATATGAATAATTTGTGAAAAAAGTGAACGTATAAAACTCTAAAACTATATTTTACTGATCATTGTAATTGGTACATACTGTCATACGCTCATACTTTTTTCCCCCCAATGCGGAGGCACTTGTCGTCAGACATTCGCCTATACATTCATACTTAAAAGTGTTATTTCTCAATTCAGTTTTCAAGTGTATTTCCTGTCTAATTTGTATTCGAAAACACAATTCATAGGCTTCTCAATCTATTGTGATGACCTGCTTTTGTCATGGCAGTGACAGTTGTCCCAGCGTGGGGTCCCGCACTTGCATGACCCATATGTTCCTACCTTTCATTTATTTCCGTATTTAAAGAGGAAAAATTTGCTTAAATGTTCCGTTGTTATTTAAAAACTTTTATGATGTGCACATTCTATTAATCTCACCTTTTATTATTCAAATAAGTTTTTTTTTTTAAGAGAAAATTCTGTTTGAAAATATTACTTGTGTACTCTAACGTTTTTATGGTGTAAAATTTAGTCTTATTCAAAAGTTTACATGTTTCTAAACACAGATTCTGTTTAATATAACACAACAGGTGAAGTTTTTTAATTATTAAGTTTTGGTGTATTTTTTACCATGTTTTTATTAACTTGTTTTCTTGTTTGTGTGTGTGTTTGTGTGTTTGTCCAGTACAAATCTTGCAATCGATTTTTAACTAACTTCCCGACTAGCTAGACATTTGAAACTTTTAGAATAGCTCAGAGCACGATGACAGTGCATTTTTTAACTACTTTTAGCCATCTTTAGGCAGATTTTTACCATGTTTTTGTTATTTTCATTTAATTATGTTTTGTAGACTGGTGCAGCCATCTATCGACCGGGACAGGAACGAAAAGTTAAACGCAAGTTAACTTCCAATTAACTTCATTTTCTTTCAAGTTGATGGGATAATTCATCAAAAAAATTTTAAAAAAGTATTTATTAAAACATAGAATTGTCAAGTTTATATGATTCAACAGAAAATTTAAAAACATGGTATATAAAAAGTTCTTTTTATCTTGTAATTATTCTTATCTCGTTTTATAGAAGAAGATGAAGATATACACCCGATTCTCTTTTTACACGGGTTTTATGTTTCAGAGACTACCGTGGAAAAAAGACAAAAGGGTAAAAAACGATACTGTGAACTCATAAAAATTGGAGCTAGGTTCCATCCCATATTTAATAAAAAAATGTTAATTTTCATGTGAAATTTGGATTCGGTCGACTGAAGTTGAATAAATATGTAACAGCCAATCCACAAATCTTATTTTTATTATGTTTATACCGGTTACTCTTTAAATTTAAAAAGTGCGCAATCAGAAGTGTTTAAAAAATCTATCGAATTTAGTTATTCATACATACGTATAACATTCAGTGTCTCTACTAGACACTAAACGCGCCCGTTTACTGTTATTTTTCGATGGAAAAAAATCACTCTCGTCACTTGAAATATTGAATGGTGGTATATCTACAAGTGTATCTTGAATAAAATGAACATCTTGGGTTTCTTTCGTTTCACCGGTTCTGAATACGAATTCGGTTATCTGACGCCGTTATTTTGTTCTTGTTAGTTCTTCATAACGTGCCACAATCCTTTTTAAATTACGTTGGAATGGAACAGCTCGTTCTACATTGTCATCATTTGTAAGAAAACGATGTCCGAGTTTATTGGCTAGTGGGAGGCCTTCTAGAATTGTACTTGCAGATAGTGGAACTACACCTTCATCATCAATACTATAAACTAACGTGGAATCATTTCCATTCTGTGAAGTTTTTCTTATTAGTCTATATATATAAAACAGTTCCGTAACTGACTGACATACAACGCACAGACCAAACCGCTGGACCTAAAGGGCTGAAATTTTGCAGGGCGATTCTTCTTATAGTGTAGGGGTGCACTAAGAGAGATTTTTGAAAATTCTTCTTAGATTTTTTTAAATTAAATTTTTAAGCTATTTTAGTAACTTTTTTTAAGTTTGCATTTAAAATAATATTCTGAGAGTTATAAAATTTATATCACGAGAAAGATCGTAAAAATTCCTTTAAAATGTGATCTTTTTCGAATCTTTACGTCCACTTTCTGATTTTTGGGAAATTTTTAAAGATTAATTTATAGAATTTAATTTATTAAATGCTGATCACGTGATTTCTTTTTCTGGTACTTTAAATAAATTTATCGTCACGTGCATAACAAACAACTAAATAGGCAAAAAAATATTTTTTTTCTCGCTAATGCGTAGACGATTGGACATTATCCAAAAAAAATATTAAAATACATTAAAAGGTATTATGTTCCCCAAATTGTATTATATTAACTATACTATATTCTTTAGTATATTCTATTAGATTTAATTTGAATATTTTCTTCTACATTATTTTGTCTAAAAAAATATTCCTTGAGATTTTTTTTATAAATATATTTTTTTGTTTTTTTTACATCAATTGTATACATTGATCGTCGCATTTATTAGAAATATATATATTTATTTATTTTTTTGCCATTTATTGCATACATTGACTTTTCTATTTAATTTGAATGTACTCCGTAGCGAAGTACGGGTTTTCAGCTAGTTTCTATATAAGGTTCTATCTAGTTTTTCTTATCTAAAAATAAAAATATTTTTTATATCGTTTTTCAATTAAAACCAATTCAAAAGGAATTTTAAAAAGTCACGATGAACTTAAGTGTTAATGTCAAACTCTATTATAATGACAGAATTTATAGTTCATTATACCAATATTTCTAAAATCAAGCAGATTTACGCCGTATATTAGGATCCCTGGCTGGTTGGTTCAGAGCGTTATGGTCAGCTTTTTGCTGCACAAGGACTCATTAGACCAGGACCTAAAGTTTAAAGTAGATTTCACATTGGTATAAACATTCATGCGAACAGTGGGACTCGTATCCACAGATTCTGAACCACACGCCAGCACCTTAGGCCTTGTTCACACTAGTTCCGGATTGGAGCGTATGTGTTGCGTCTACGAAAAAATTTACTAGTCCCAGAGCTCAGTATAATGACCACCTTTTATGTCAGACCAATCACAAGTCATGTCAACAATATCGTCGCCAACGAATGAACGCTCTGGAAGCAATGCTAACAAGGCCTTAGGATCTGATTAAATAGAATCCGTCAGCGTTAGCGTTATTCGTATTGAAATATATTTAAATAATTACAAACCTCCAAACTATTAGCCACAAAATTGTTAAGGCCTTTAATTGGTTTAAAATATGTCAATACAAGTAACGTCCTAAGTCTTCCGGCCATCACCCAGGGGGTCCTCGGAGTGAAGCTAGAAATGGTTCTTTCTGCTCGCAAACTGTAAAATTAGGATATTATGAAGCCAGTATTTTTAAGAGATCCTCTGAGTGAAGCTTGTAATGGTTCTTTCTGCTCGCAAACTGCAAAATCAGGATATTACGAAGCCAGTATTTTTTTAGGGGGTCCTCGGAGTGGAGCTATTAATGGTTATTTTTGCTCTTTAAGTGCAAAAAAAAGTGATATTTTGAATCTGGGTTAAATCTGGATCGTTGTTTGGTTTTTATAGCTAATAATTTTGAATATCCGGTCTCACACAGATAGATAGAAGCAAATGGCAGCAATGTAGGTTTATCCTTTTGATGATAAAGATTTTATTGTAAAGTTATTTGACACCTCATTTAACTATATCATACCATATATCTTTTAACGTATAAAAATACAAATAAAAATATTAAAAATATGTCAGAAAATTTAAGACGGGTTTTTTTAATTAATTCAATATGATATAAATTTTCTTCAGACTACCCTCGCAGATTTTATTGTAAAATTGTTTGACACCCCATTTAACAATCATACCATATATTTTTATCATATAAAAATATTAAAAATATGTCATTATAGAAATTTTAAAGCATGTTTCTTTAACTAACTAGAAGGTAACCCGTCATTTTGACGTCATAATACTAATAATGACGTCATAATGGAAAAAGTATATGAAAGTTAAAAAATATCCCGAATTATCTAACAATATTGCATTTAATCCACACCTTGTAAAAGCAAACTCTTTCATTATTTTTTATTTATTTAGTTTTTCATGCGATTGGAGTAGTAGACTGCCATCCAACCCGCCATTTTGACGTCATAATACTAATAATGACATCATAATGGAAAAAGTATATGAAAGTTAAAAAATATCCCGAATTATCTAACAATATTGCATTTAATCCACAACTTGTAAAAGCAAACCCTTTCATTATTTTTTATTTATTTAGTTTTTCATGCGATTGGAGTAGTAGACTGCCATCCAACCCGCCATTTTGACGTCATAATACTAATAATGACATCATAATGGAAAAAGTATATGAAAGTTAAAAAATATCCCGAATTATCTAACAATACTGCATTTAATCCACACCTTGTAAAAGCAAACCCTTTCATTATTTTTTATTTATTTAGTTTTTCATGCGATTGCATGCCATCCAGTTTTTTACAGCTCACTACGCGATATGAATACTTGAGCTACTTGATTCATTCACATTCAAGTTTGTTTACTTTCAGAATTCATCGCAAAAGTAAACAGATTTTTAAAAACTGTTAAATATACAGCTAAAAGCATCCAATTTTTTTTAGTTCTGAATGTTTTATAGAAAAATAGGCTGAACAAACGTGATTTGATGGAGAAGATATTAGTTTTTAGGTAAGAAAAAATTCTGATCCACATCTGAAATTGAAATTAAGCCTAACCGGCTGTTTGTTTACTGAGGGCTTCAATTGAAAGATGAGTACAGCCCGGAAGTTTTATACAGAGACAACGGCTATTATATATATATAATTCAATGTAATATAAATTTACTTCAGACTATCCACGCATATTTCATTGTAAAATTGTTTGACACCTCATTTAACAATATCATACCATATATTTTTTAACATATAAAAACACAAATAAAGATATTAAAAACATGTCATTATAGAAAATTTAAAGCATGTTTTTTTAATTAATTCAATATGATATAAATTTACTTCATACTATCCACGAAGATTTTATTGTACATTGTTTTACAACTCATTTAAAATTATCATACCATAATTTTTAACATATAAAAATGCAAATAAAAAATATAAAAATTTGTCATTATAGAAAATTGAAAGCATGTTTATTTTTAACTAATTCAATATGATATAAATTTACTTCAGACTATCCGCGTAGATTTTATTGAAAAATTGTTTGACACCTTATTTAACAATATCATACCATATATTTTTTAACATATAAAAATGCCAATAAATATATTAAAAATATGTCATCACAGAAAATTTAAAGCATGTTTTTTTAACTAATTCAATGTGATATAAATTTACTTCAGACTATTAGCGACCAACAATTTGCTCACCACTGATATAAATGAACATTTTTCTTTTTGAACCACGTGTTCAAGACACTATCAAACACTTTCATTGTTTCTTATAAAAGCACTTTTCCTACAGAGACTTCTGTATTTAAAATTTCCAAAAACTTTTTAAAAATAAAACCTTTTTTTTTACTTTCAGGTTTGATTTTAACAAAATCAAACATATCACACATCTGTTTTCAATGAATAAAAACCCTAAATAAAAAATAAAAAATAATTTTGTAAATAAAAAATAATTCCTAAATTAAAAAAAATAATTTTTTTTTTTAAATAAAAAAAATTTATTTTTTTTATTTTAAAAAATAAAATAAATAAATTTTTTATCTTCCTAAATAAAAAATAATTTTGTTTAATTAGCTTATATAAAAAACAGCATCTGTAAATAACAGAAAATACCGGTATTAACGTCAACCAAAATAATTTAGACGTTATTAATTCGCTTTCTAATACAAAGTAAAGATTTTTTATGGCTAATATCGACATTTCCAAATAAAAGAAACTGGTTAAAGATGAGTCTTGGGTTCTGTCTGGAATTTTTTTTCCCAAATCGCAAGGTCAGAACACTATCTTGCCAGCATCTTGATTTAATTTTATACATTCATGATGACACTGAAGCTCATTTGCAATCGCTTGTTATATATATGCAAAAAAAGAGCAGCATTTTATCAGTGGATTATAAAGAATTATTTAAAAGACATGTTTTGACACCGTATAGGATAGTATTCAACAGATGTTTAATGATGTGTGATAACTCTTTCATCAGACGAAATTTCAATAACAGAGCGACGAAGAATAAAATGAATGTGTTATAAGACAGAGGAGATTTTTGAACTGATAAATTCTGAAATCGATTCAAATATCAATCATGGAGGGATCTTTTAAGGCATCTGCAATTGTCTCGCGTAATAAAAAAAAGATATAATCAAACGTGAAACTAATCGCAAACAGTAAGAACTGTACGAGTAAGAGACGGGCTTTCGGAAGCCTAGGGTTTCCATATCTCTTTAAAAGAGAACAAGTCCTCTATTATGGCCACAATTTTTTGGTCATTCCTTTTTTTTAATCACACCTTTTTTCATCCTCTTGTGTTCTCAGTTACTTTAACTCGAATAACAACTTTAATACCTGAAAATGTGAAAAAAAATTTTAAGCTATCCGACCGCGTTTAAAACGTCGATTTTCATCATAATTCCAAATATCTTTTATTAATTTCTGTTTCCGAAAGAATGTGAATTTATGTTTCTAAATTTACTTTTATTTTTTCTGTGCGATTATGAGAAATTAAATTAAAGCAATTTAAAGATGAGTAGCAGCTCATTTCAATACAACTGAAAACTTGTATTGAAATTTGAATAAGGCCTTCGAATAAGGGTGCCCGGCTAGAGAGGTTTCACTGTATACAGTAAAACTTCTGTAGCTGGCCACCCCTCTAAACGGCTCTATTTTGTTCAGAACTGATTACAGACTCCATAGAGCCAACGTTATGGAAGAAACCTCTTTCCGGCTGCCAACCCTCAAAACGGTCACTTTTTTTTGGAACCATGACTGGTCGCTACAGAGAAGTTTCACTATATATATATACTAGCTATTTGCCCAGCGTTGCCCGGGTATTTATTTATCCCAATTTTTTTATTACACAGGAAAAGGCATGGATTCTACCTATAGCGTAAAATATAAGTAATTTAACTTACAGGTATTTAAAAGTAAGTACAGTATGCAAATGATAAAGTGAAATTACAAATTCCCTCTATTATTAATTTCACTCAAAACTTCATTATAAACAACATTTTTAGTTTCTTAAATTCCCCTGAGTGACTCCGAAAACTATGGATTCGACACTAATCTCAGTCAGTTTGGACTTATTTTTTACCGCTTCTTCCCCCCTCCCCTCCACCAATGATGATGCGAGGCTGTTCATGCACTTAAACGGCATCGGGAGGGCAATATTCATCTCAGCGACACAAAACTATGGATTTGACACTACTCTCGGTAATTTTGCACATTTTATTTCTCCCCCTTCCCCCCCCCCCATAGGTGATGGGAGGCTGAACTTGCATTTAAACGGTATCGGGAGTATCTCTATTCGTCGCCGCGAACACGAAAACTATGGATTCGACACTATTATCTCTCAATTTGGACATTTTATATTCACACTTTCTAACCCCCACCTCACCCAACAATGCTGATGGTGGGCAGCACTCTCCCTTAAATGGCATCAGTAGTGTCCCTATTCATCTCAGCGACATCGAAAAATATGGATTCGACACTACTCTCGGTCATTATCGACATTTTATATTCCCCTTTCTCCCCTCCCCCATGCTGATGGGGGATGAACTTGCACTTAAACAGCATCGGGAGTATCACTATTCATCTCTGTGACCTCGAAAACTATTGATCCGACACTACTCTCGGTCATTATGGACATTTTATATTCCCTCTTCTCCCCTCCTCTATGCTGATGGGGGATGAACTTGCACTTAAACAGCATCGGGAGTATCACTATTTATCTCTGTGACCTCGAAAACTATTGATTCAACACTACTCTTGGTCATTTTATTTTTACCCCTTCTCCCCCCTCCCCCCTCCCCCCTAATGTTGGTAGGAGGCTGAACTTGTATTTAAACGTCATCGGGAGTGTCCCGATTCATCGCAGAGAACCTGAAAACTACGGATTAGACACTATTCTCGGTCATTTTGGATATTTACATTCACCCCTTCTTCCCTCCCCCTCCTCCCAATGCTAATGGGGGGGGGGCTGAACTTGCACTTAAACGGCATCAGAAATGTCACTATTCGTCTCAGCGACCCCGAAAACTATGGTTTTTATACTACTCTCGGTATTATGGACATTTTATATTCACCTCTTCTTCCCTCCCCCCTCCCCCCTCCCCCCTATACTAACGAGGAGGTTGAACTTGCACTTAAACGCCATCAGAAATGTCACTATTCATCTCAGCGACCCAAAAACTATTGTTTCGACACTACTCTCGGTATTTTGGGCATTTTATATTCACCTCTTCTTCCCCCTACCCCTACCCCTAGTGCTGATGGAGGTCTGAACTTGGACATAGATGGCATCGGGAGTGTCACTATTAATCTCAGCGTCCCCGAAAACTATGGATTCGACAATAATATCAGTCGTTTTCGATTATTTTTACATGTGACCCTGCCCCCCCCCCCCTATGGGTGCTAAGGATGTCTTACACCCCCCAGTGTTTCTTTCCAGATTATAAGTGATATGTGTACCAAGTTTGGTTGAAATTGCTCCAGGCGTTCTAGAGTGATGCTGGAACATACACACACACATCCATCCATTTATATATATATATATAAATATATATACACACACACTCTAGATCCCTCCTCCTACATTTCATCTCAGCGAATATCCAACCAGTTCCTTCGCTCTTGTATTTTTACTGCTGAGAGGATGAAACTCCCTTGAAAAATTTTCGGAATTTGTGTTCCCGATTATGTGGATATTAACAAGCTAATTCAGTCATTTTATCTTCACTGTCAATCTCACCATAAACTGTTCTTTTGTGTGTAATCATAGGGAAGTAGATGTATGAAAAAGAAGGCATTCTCAACAAATTTAGTAATGTAAAAGTCAAAACATCCAGATACAGTAACCACCGCTTATAGTGATCACTGGTTATAAGAATCAACCGTTTATAAGAATCAATATCTCGAAAACAAAAACAAATGAATTATTTCCATGTTAAAATTTTCGCTTTAAAGAATCAATCCACCGGTTTTAAGAATCAGTTTACACTCTTCGCTTTACTTCCATTTTTCCAAAAAACCTCCTTAAACCCTCAAAAGGCACGAAGTTCGTTCTTTTTTTTAAAGAAAGATTGATAAGATGGGATGGAATATAGTCGTAAAATTCACCCCTTTCTTTATTAGACATAACATAATCGTTTCCCCTTAAACGCTTTACCACAACACTGTCCTATTAGCTTGACCCGGGGGCAACTTTACCCGTCCGAGTAAATCTTCGTCTGAGACTATAAGTATTGAAAGGGGTATAAACGGCCTTCTGAAAACTTCATTACGTCAAACTACAGTAGAAAACTTTTTCTTGCTCCCTTCCTGTAGTTGAAATGTTAAAACTGTTAAGCAGGTATGTTGTAACTTGTAACAAATATTGTATTTTTTTCTTCTCTTACTATAATCATGTGTATCTACTTATAGGTCTAAAAATTAAGTTTTATTTTTAAAACTATAAAAAAAATTTTAATAAAAGATAGTTAATGTAAATTAAAGAGTATTTTATGGTAAATTATCTAATATATGTATATATATGTGTGTGTGTTACAGTCCAAAAACCTAAATTTCGGTTATAAGAATCAACCGCTTATAAGAATCAAAAACAGTAATAACAAACGTGATTCTTATAAGCGGAAATCACTGTAATTTCATTTATAGTTTCATCTTATTTATTTTACTGTGTGTATATATTTTAATGTAAAATTATTTTATATGCTAGGTTGCACAAGTAGAATTGCGACTAGTTTTCCTTTGCTTTAATTGTGTCAATTTCTAAACCAAAAAAACTCAAATAGCATTTATCTTAGTATTCAAAAGACCTTTGTAAACAACATACATAGCCAATGTAAGATGTTTAAGGAGTTTTTTTTCTACCCAGGAGTAAGATAAAAGCAGATAAATAAGCGCTTTGGGCTCAGCTAATTTACGACCATGACTAATTGCAAGATAAACTTTAATGACCGTTAAATAAGTGTATAAATTTCATCTGTAGTATTCCTTGTCACCTGAAAATTAACAACGGCAAGGCAAACGAAATCTTAAGAAATGTCGTCGTAGAAACTGGTGATCGGTTAACAAACTGCCGTTACTCCACATTACGCATTTTTATAAAAAGGCCACCGGAGATGCAGTTTATCATCACTGCCACAATTTTTTGAAACACACCCACTAGAATTCAACTAGATTTGGTGAATAAAATGCGTTTAATTGAACGTATAATGCTGTCGGACGTAAATGAGGGTGTATTAAATTATCTCTTTAGATCAGGTTATTTATGATAACAAAGGTCCCGTGGTAGCCTATCGGTAGCGCGTCGGCTTTTGGTACTCAGGATGCTTGGACCGAATACCGACACGCACCGTAAAACACCTCCTTGTCTAGACCGGATATGGGCACGTTAAATCCGTAGACCGGAAAGTCCTATAAAGTCAGTGGGTGGGGAAGGTACGATCCCACCCCATATGTCGCCCCTGTGGGTGCTCGGTTAATATTGTGATGGCATCTAGCCAAGTCGGACTCTGACCCTTGTGCTGCTGTTACATAAACCGAAACTTCAGCCCGAAGCCTATATGGACCTGGTTTGGAACTTCCGACCAGGGGGCATTAGGAACAACAACATGATAGCAAAGATATACTCGAGTTAAAATCACAACATAGAAAAAAAAAATGCTAAATCGCATCAATAGTAGACGGAAACACGGTGTAATCACAAAACACGGTGAAGTATATACAAATGTAGTCTTTACTACAAAAAAACGAAATTGGTTCCAGTTACTCTCAAATTCTATAATCTTACAAAACTGACTTACACGACAATTATTTCTTTTTATTAGTTATGTTTAAAATTCGGAACATGAAAGATACAGTAACCACCGCTTATAGTGGTCAGTGGTTATAAGAATCAACCGTTTATAAGAATCAATCTTGCAAGAACAAAAACAAATGTATTATTTCCATGTTAAAATTTTCGCTTTAAAGAATCAATCCACAGGTTTTAAGAATCATCTTACAATCTTCGCTTTCCTTCCACTTTTCCGCCAGGGCTCTGGCATCGGTAGCAGAGTATGTGGGTTCGAATCCCACTACTGGCATGGATGTCTGTAGCCTTTAAGCGTCTGTAGCCTGAATCGGACTGTAGCCTTTAAGGACGTCTGTAGCCTGAATTGGCTTTAAGCAGTAATTCCGGTCTAATTAGCCCTCGTGTGGCAGAAGTTGACCATAGTTCTCCAAACCACACCAAACCTTTCATTTTTACAACAAAAAAAAAAAACACTTAAACCCTCAAAAGGCACAGAGTTATTTCTTTACTTTTTAAAAAGAATGACTGATAAGACGTTGGGATGGAATACAGTCGTAAAATGCATCCCTTTCTTTTTTAGACATCACATCAGTTTCCCCGTAAACGCTTTAACTAAAAACTGTCCTATTATCTTGTCCCATGGGCATCTCTTCCCCTTCAGATAATTAATGTAAATTAAAGAGTATTTTAAATTATCTAATATATGTATATGTGTGCGTGTGTATGTGAGTGCGCCCAAAAACCTAACTTTCGGCTATAAGAATCAACTGCTTATAAGAATCAAAAACAATAATAACAAACGTGATTCTTATAAGCAGAAATCACTGTACTTTTAAAGTTTGTAAAAATCTATAATTCAACATCTCCAATTTCTAAAATGAATTTTCTGGTATCGTTTTATGCTAAAATAATTATTATTACACAAAATTGATATTTTCTATGTTTGGTGTGCACAAACTTATGAGTAGTCAACCCTGTGTGCTAAATATTATTAATCAAAATTTGTCTATTTTTGAGAATGCAATTGTCTAAAGAGAATATTACATTGTGTGAAAGGATGTGTTTATTTTTGGGTTACCTTTATGCTTTGCATTTTCCGGATTTCCCTGTGGACGACACATGTACAGAGGCTGTTCACACATTTTTTAGACGATGTACATTGTATTCACAAAACTAAATTACATAAAATTCTTGTGTTTTAAATGTTCTATTTGACATCCCTTATTCTGAACTATCTTTCGACACCGCAATTTCCAGGCCTTTTGAAGTGTCAGAAGAGGTATTCTATCCCATTCCTCCTGAACAGCTTTCCAGAGTCCTGTAAGGGTTTTGGGACGACGTTTGGATAATGCAGATTTTAAAAGTCCGAAAGCACAAAAATTCATAGGTGATACATCGGGAGATTTAGTAGGGATATCAGTGAAGGGTATGGCCTTGATACCAGTTTTTTGTTCTATTTCTTTTAGGAAATTTACAGTGGATTTTGATGTGTAACTGCTAGCTTTGTCCTGATGGAGTCTCACAGATTGATGGCACTGTGGGTAAAGCGATGGTATTTCATTCAGAAAAATTGGCGATAAAATATGTTCCTGATAGTATTTAGAGTTAATCTTGACATTTTTTTCCACTCTCTTTAATTTTAACTTGCCATTATAAGAAAAACCAGCAACAATCATGAATCCCTTTGAGGGGGATTTTCTTTTAACATTAAACAACGTACCTTTACAATAGTCGAAGATGTCCGTTTTTTCCTTGGATACTTGTTTGGAATTTTTTTTCCACTTGAGGCTCCAATTTGACGTTTTTTTCCTTTCTTGTTGACGATATTACCTATCGACGCTTTAGATATCACAAAACCATGACTCTCGCATCGTTTTTGGATACCGGAGTATGCATATTTCTCTTCGGAAAGAGCATAAATGTAGCCTTCGAACCACTGCTTTGTTAAAAACGCCATTTTGAATAAAAACAAAACTTTCAAGCCGCAGATGAAAATTTTGACTTTTAAAAACATAGTGTAATTGCAATTATTTCTTTTGCAGCAAACGATTTTTTATTACCCCTTACCAAAATCGTCTAAAAAATGTGCGAACAGCCTCTGTATATTCTTCGTTGAAAGTGACGCCGAGTTCTTTTCATCTCCAAGAAAGCAAAAATGAAGAGTCCATATCGTTGACGTATTTACACAAGGTAATCCTGAGCTGCAGATATATTTGCCCAACTGGCATTAGGATCAATATCCGGTCATGCATCATATTTTATCTCGCTGGCAATCGCGTATCTTAATTTTACAAAAGCCAAGACATTTCCTCAGCAGGGTATTATCAAGATTCCTCTGTTTACAGATCACGGACGTTATAAATATACAGCCACCTAACCCAGACCTCCTGGCTATTCATCCCTTTAACGACGAGATGACGTATAAATCGCCGAATACTGGAGAAAATTGCGTTCGGAAACAATAGACTTTCCACCCCCGATCAGTTTAAAGAACAATTTTCAGCGACGACGGTTTCCGGTGACAAAGGTGCGGACTCTTTGTGGTGAAAGTGGGTGCTTAAATTCATTTGTCTGTTCCACACAAGAGTGACATCTGACGGAGAGAACAAAAAGTGGCAAAATTCATTTGAGATCTTCTCAGAAGTCTAGTCTCATTAAACTGAATAAAAAATAATATAATTACAAGATAAAAAGAACTTTTTATATACCATGTTTTTAAATTTTCTGTTGTATCATATAAACTTGACAATTCTATGTATTAATAAATACTTTAAAATTTTTTTTGATGAATTATCCCATAAACTTGAAAGAAAATGAAGTTAATTGGAAGTTAACTTGCGTTTAACTTTTCGTTCTAGTCCCCGCCAATAGATGACTGTACCAGTCTACAAAACAAAATTAACTGAAAAAGAATTCAATCCTGCCTAAAGATGACTAAAAGTATTAAAATAATGCATTGTCATCGTGTTCTCAGCTATTCTAAGAGTTTCAAATGTCTAGCTAGTCGGGAAGTTAGTTAAAAATCGATTGCAAGATTTGTACCGGACAAACACACAAACAAACACACACAAACAAACAAGAAAGCGAGTTAATAAAAACATGGTAATGAGTATTGTACAAAGTACTTATATGAAATAGGGGATTTAGAGATGAATACACCAGGGCTGTATTCAAAACAAAAATTCTGAGAAGTATCTTGTCTGTTCAGGTAAATGGATTGTGGAGAAGATTTAACCGCGAACTATATCAGTTTTATAAAGACACTGACATTAAGTTCATTAAAATACAAAGAATGGAATGGGTTGGTCATTGCAATTGCCTGATGAGAGTAACCCCGAGAAGATTTTTATGACAGTCGAGACAGATGGTCCGATTTTATTGACAAAGACTTTCAACCTTGAAACTGTAGGAATTAGAAATCTATTGTTGGGAACAGGGTAAAATCGTAGAAACACTTTGAGAAAGCCAAGAGCTCTCGTGGCAGTGATGAGGATCCATGAATTTGTGAGATATCCATGAATTTTTGTCATCATTGACCTCTGTGTGAACATTTAGATCTCTTTTAGATGAGTTAAACACTGTAATCTTCACTCTCCGCTTCACGTTTAAACTAAGTAAATCTCACTAGAATTCAAATTAAATTTTTGGACCTGTATGTTTGATTAAGACATTTTGTCGTCACTGTTTTATTACTGCGAGTGATCGTGGCAATGCATTTATTGACTAAGTGACCTGTTTATTAAAAAAAAATAGACGACAGTCGGCTCATCCGTTAGCCTTCTGCGTAGTATTTGCAAAGGCAAGTCCTTCAGCGAAGTTGACTCATTCATTCAGCAAGCATCTACATAACATCTGAAGGATATGCATGTAGCATGAAAACACTGCACACTTACACAATTCGAGGCTATCATCCTAAGCAATTAAAACCGTTGTGTGCATTAAAAATTCAGATATTCACTTATAAAATATTCATGCATCGGAGCTATTTATTAATCCAGCAAATTAACTGGTGACAAGAATTGACGCCATGGGAGGGAGAAAGGTTGCGACGTGACGTGTAAGCGCTTGATTTATGAATTAATCCCAGCGTGCGTCTATATGAAAAAAAGGAAAAAGAAAGCTTTATGAGCGCGTATAAAAACTTAAAGGGGACCAACGCATTTCTCTTAATACTACCCCACAGCAACTTATCATTAATTACTCCTCGCGAAAAAAAAATTCGGCTCCTGCCTAATCACCACCGTTTTTCCTGACCAGTCAGATAGAATCATTAAAAGTGTGAGGTCACGCTCTCATCTTATGTACTGCCTTTTAAAACCGAGACATATTAGTTCCTTTTTTTTCTTTTCGGTATCACATATTTAATTGCTGCCTCCGTCTTAGCACAAGCTCGCTCATTAATCGTTAACCGTTAGACTTCGGTGCTTTTTTTTTTCTTTTTGGCTTGTTCTTATTGGTATTCCATTGTTTCTTACGCTACTCTCACTGAATATTAATCGGGATAATGTATTGTGTGTTTACAATAGGCTGATGTACAATTTGATTGCGTTTTAATGCTCTTGTTCATGGTATTTACAAAACCAGGTGCTTGAAAATTATTTTATTGCTTTGCATATTTTCTTGTATTTTAATCACGGGACTTTTAAGAAGTGCTCCTTCGGGAATAATTATCGGCATTATCTCTCGTATTTCTACGTGTGTGTCATGAAACAGGTTTCCCTGAGCTACGCGATCGCTCATGAGCTAGTGGAAAGAAACGAAACGTTTAAAATAATGGTCTCCAAAGAGCTTCAATGGGTAGCCTATCGTTTGTTAGTTTTTCATTGTATATTGACACCCCTTAGCCCACACACGACTTAGAACACGACTGCTTTACTATTTAAAGGAAGATAAATCATAGTTTTGCGTAGATAAGGAGTCATGCATCTTCTTAAAAAATGCAAAATGATTACAGATAAAAGCACGTACTCACTATAAACAAAAACAAAAAACATCATTTATTTCTAATGGTACTGAGATATTATAACAATGAACAAAACCTCATAGTATTCTGCGTCATTCGGAATGATCAATAGTAACTTTTGTTCGCGTTTTGTTACGGTTCATTAAGTTAATAAAATCTTTACGAACTTCCGAAACTGGGCACTTAAAACCCACAATTATTTTAACCCATAATTTTTTTAACTCATTTAACGTGGTATTTTAAGAACTGCCTTAACCCTTTGGACGTACGTGTTTTAGTCTAATTTTTCTTTAAGTTTAACTGAAAATAATTAATTTTTTTTTAAAGCTAAAGGAAAAATGGCAAGAAAAAAATTCTTTTTTAAAAATCGGTATCGCATGATCTGCTTAGAACAACTGTGTTTTGTCAATTTTATAACGTAAATAACCATAAAAATATTATTTAAAATATATATGGTTGGAAATTTTAAAATGTCCAGTGTGACTCTGCATAGGAATTGCTGTGAATAAAATTTTTGTCGAGTCACACTCGACATAGGAGTCCAAAGGGGTTGTAGCCATACTGGATTTGCCCAGCTCAATTTTAACCTGGAGAAAAAAATTTCCATGATTATCAACTTGGCTTGCAAAAAAAATTTTTTTTCATCGTACTCCATAATTGAGAAATTCTTAAATAAGACATCGGAAAAAAAAAAAACTTTCTATTACGGTGTACAATTTAAAAGAAATCATTCAATCCAAGTAAATTTTATAAGGTAGTTATTTTTTCCTATTTCCTTTCATTTAATCCTTAGTTTGCTAAAATTTTATGATTAAAAAGGGCTGCAAAGGCTGCTTAAAATAATAAAGCTGCAATTGAAGGCTAAAATGTATAGATTTTTTCAGTTAAGAATAAATTACAGGATTTTAAATTTTTTTCAAAGAGATTTTCGGTAGACTATCGAATTTTCAATTAACTTTTTTTTAATGAATGCAAAATATCGTTCAAATATTTTATTCGATAAACGCAATTAGACAACCTTTGAGCATAGTAATCAAATAAATGGTTTTACTCTTTTAGCCCTTCTACAACGTTCAGTTTATTTAAACGATTTAATCTAATGAAATCAGTCCATGAAATTATGTTTATGACTTTGTGGAACCTATGTTTTTTCTTCCTTTAAATTTTGAGTAATCTTTTAAAAAGCATACATTTATGCTTTTAGTAGTTAATTTTTTTGCAAAATCACTGTGCTAGTTTAACGTGGAATTTTTTATTGTAAGACCGTTCATATACATCATTTGAGGTATCCGACGTTAGAACGTAGATTTTGATAAAACTTCCGAAATTTCTTTTATTCCCGTTTCTTAATAAAAAAAAGGAAGTAAATTTCATTTTCTAAATCTACTTTTCTTTTTTCGGGGCAATCATTAGAAATGAACTCAGAACGATTTAAAAATGAGCAGCAGTAGTCCATTTTAATGCAAGTGAAAACTTTAATTGCCTTTTCTGAAGAACGTACTTTTCACGAAAAATGTATACGACTGTCGTGGTAACTCAAAACATAATCGTGATATGCGTATGAAAATTTTCAGGTCTATTTCCCATAATACGAAGCATGTAATGAACGACAGATTTAGTTCTAGGCATATTATTTGTTGAATCATAGCTGTGTTATAAAAATATCATGAGACATGACTGAAATTTTATATGTAATTGCATGTAATGACCTTTGAATTCTTTCTTTCTTTCGTAGATTTCAAGATATTGATTAGTTTTTAGTTCATGACACTCTGAGGGCTTTATATACATATGAGTATATTTCCTACCAATGTTTGCCCGATCTGCAGGGCAGGCGTTATGAATTCGGATCACCTCCTTATTCATAATGCCTTTAATCATGGACTTGTTAGAATGTCCCAGAGAAACGGAGATATCAGCAAATTGTATTGGGATGCAAGGACTAATATGAACTCTCTTTGTGGCAGAACTTTTTGACTGTGCATATCTTTCTAATTTATTTTGTTTCTATTTTAATTTGCTTTTTTGTTTTGTTTTGTTTCCTGATCCTTTGTAATGTTGTGGGCTACCTGATCTGTGTGGATTAATTTCCGGAATAAAGCCATATGTAACACATATACATGAGGGCGCGGTTGACCGGTTGGCAAAGCGAGCCAGTGATCTGAACGTCTCTGGTTCGATTCCGGTAGCTGACAAATCTACCGCCGTGTACACAAATGGCGGCTGGTGCACGAAAAATCTGTCGTGGCTGCAATGTCCTGCAAGTTCTCAAATTTACCTCTGGAGGTGCGGGATCAAGTGTACCGCTCTCGTCACTTGGTTCGGTTCAAAATTACGGAACAGGTCCTTTAGTCAAATCGGACTACAACCCTTGTGGTGCTATTAAAAACTCGAATCCCACCAATTCGCCCCAAAACCGTTATGGACTTGAACTGACAATATACTGTCGGTCAAGTGGCATCAGTCACAACATAACAACATATGATTAAAAAAAATGTCACATGCAATATTATTATTTGCAGATTTAGTTTGTGTAAAAATTTTCAAAATTTCGACCCGAACTCTTCAATTTCGTTACAAGTTGAATAGTTATGGACAATTATTTGTTAAAAATTTCGTATTTTTAATATGGCTGATTTTGGCGCCTGTTTGAGTTCGGCGTCTTGCCGTCTCCCCCATGGGACCGGCTCTGTCACTGTGTCAGCATACAGTGTGAAAAAGAGTTATTTGACTCACAAAAAAGTAAATATATATTGCTTTTCTCCCGAGAGAAGATCCCCAAGAAACAGGTTACTCAACCGGTGCCAGGTCTCTTATAGCGGGAGGTGGACTATAATAGTTCATCGTATAAGTAAGTGAACTAAAAGCTAACAATACATCAGAAATTTATTTTAATGACACAAAAATAAATATGGTGATGTTCCATGAAGGATATAGGGTTTCAAAATCTCACTTATGCGTATCTACTATATTAGGCAGTGGTTTTCGATACTGTCCTCATCCATTATAAGTAACTGTTCGTAAATTGGGGGGAAAAACTTTTGAAGATTACCACAAATTTTTACACTAGCTGAAAACACGTACTTCGCTACGGAGTACATTCAAATTAAGTACAACGCTCATTGTATGCAATTAATGCCAAAAATATGTATAAATATATTTATAATAAATACAACGATCAATGTATGCAATTGATGTAAAAAAAAACGAAAAAATATATTTATAAAAAATCGTGACAGATATTTTTATAGACAAAATAATGTAGAAGAAAATATTCAAATTAAATCTAATAGGACATACTAAAGAATATAGTACAGTTAATGTAGTACGGTTTGAGGAATATATCTTTTACTGTATTTTAATATTTTTTTGGAAAATGTCCAATCGTCTGTCGCATTAGCAAGAAAAGAGAAATGTTTTTTTTTTGTCTATTTAGTTGTTATGCACGTGACGATAAATTTATTTAAAGTACCATAAAAAGAAATCACGTGATCGGCATTTAATAAATTAAATTCTAAAAATTAATCTTCAAAAATTCACCAAAATTCAGAAAATGGAGATAAGGATTCGAAAAATATTTTATTTTAAAGGAATTTTTATGTTCTTTCTCGTGATATAAATTTTATAACTCTCAAATAATTATTTTAAATGCAAACTTAAAAAAAGTTACTAAAACAGTTTAAAAATTTAATTTAAAAAAACCTAAGAAGAATCTTTCAAAAATCTTTCTTAGTGCACCCCTACACCATAAGAAGAATCGCCATGAAAAATTTCAGCCCTTTAGGTCCAGCAGTTTGGTCTGTGCGTTGTATGTCAGTGAATCAGTCAGACAGTTAAGGAACTGTTTTATATAGAGAGATTGACTGTCTTAAGTAAATAGAGAGTTTTGCTACATAAAATGCGGTAGCATAATTGCAAAAAAGTTTTGCAGACAGCTACAGTTTTGCAGATAACCATATTTTTTAACATTAATTTTTTTAAAAGAAATAGCTTCTGCCTCATCATTCAGGTACACCTACAGGCAGTCGGGCCACTTACATAAGAATCCAGTGCTTACTCATTATAAGATTTTTTGATAAGGACATTTTGAAACTCACCGCCGCTTCATATTTATTAGTATTGATTCATACAGCGCATTCTAGTAAAAAAGCATCGACGACCAATGTTTCATTTTAAAATGTATTGTTAGAAGTCCCTATATCACCAAATAAAACAACAAAAATCCAATGTTTCTGGAAAGTTATTACATGTAATATCCCCGAGGCAATATACAGTCTTGGAAAAGAAAAGAAAAGGAAGCGAAGAATAGACAGAATCACAGCCATTCCAATTTCACCCTAAAATCTGGAAGAGGAAGGAAGTGTCCCTTGCTGTTGCCAATCCAAATAAATAAATCTCGAGAAAAACAAACTCGAAGAAAGTTCACAGTAGATCACAACATTAAGTAAACGGTGGGTTGTTAAGACACAGTTTGGTGGTAAATTATGTATGTTTATGATACATTTTCATTCATATAAATCAGTTTTTATGTATAAATTAAGGTGACTGCCTACGTTCGGAGTCAATTTTTTTAAAAATAATTGTTTAAAGGATTTTTTTGTCTTTTATGGTAAAATAGCACTTAAAAATTAAAAAAAGGAACAAAAACTTACCTATAAATAGCATACTTTTTAAAAATTGGTGAATTTGAAGTAATTTTTAATGAAATTTAGCTAAAACGCCTATCACTCTGCACAAAATCCTAATGCTAATATTTTAATTTCCTTCTCACACGATACATATGACAGTTATCTTCAAAATTACCTTCAATCTAAGAGAAATTTTAAAATGCAAAAATAATACACACAATTTTATGTTCCAATATGAAATTTTCCCCCGATTCATCATTCCTTTCCTTATAAAAACAGCCCCAAATAAAAAAAACTATTTATTATACAACAACTATTGTGTGTCATTTGATTAACAATAGCATCAAAAACATTTCCTGAAAATTTTATCAAATTATATACATTATTATGTGAGATATCATGATAACCGTAGAGATTTGTGCTAAAAAACATAATTCTGAGAAAAACGTATTTAATGTTTGTCACTTCAATTTTGTAGCAGAAGATGTCTTTTTTAAGTTGGGATAACTCTGCTTCTAATTGATGTAGAATGAAAATAAAAACAGTTTTGAAAAGATAAAAGATTGCATTATACGATTCTTCCAAAAATTAAACTGACCAAAATAGTCAAAAATGACATTTTCAACGTAGGCAGTCACCTTAATTCAATGAAAATTTCAAAAGACGAACGTTAAAAACACAAAAACAAAGATCGTTTCTTTAAATACGCAGAGCAGTTCTCGGCATTGTTCTTGTAAGCAGAGAGTATATTTGTACTACGTTAAGTATACGTAGGAAAGGGAACTTTAAAAGTGTATTGCAATGAAATGTTTCCATTCGTATGGTTATCATCATGTTTCAATAAAATCCTCTGTAATTAGGAAAATCTTAGTCGAAACACTCACTTACAGTGAGAAAACGAGCCATAAAGATGCTCAAAACTAACATAACTGCCATTTATCGCTCGAAATGTATGTCACAGATATGAAAGGGAGAGAGACATCAGACGAAGACTTTTAACGACCTCCGATAACGGCTAGATTTATTCCAGCGCCAGTCGCTGAACGTCCACTATAGCGTTCAGTTTTCAACCCTATAAGATACGAATACATCTGTTATATCCCTTTTCCGAGAATGAATAGGCTAATTGTGTTCTCCATACTCCTCTTCTGGCGATGAAGAACGTTTATTTATTTAGTTACGTTTATTAGCTGACGTGTCAACGACGTCTAGTCGACGGACCCTGGGTTCAACAATCATAATTAAGGAACCAATATACCGAAAAGGAAAAAAAAAGAAAACAATGAATACATTTCAGTTTGGGCAGTGCATAGTAATCGCATTAATCAAATATATTCCAGTTCTCGATAAAAATGTGTTTATTTACTTCTCTCTTATCTGATCACCGAGTCGATCGTTAATGAATTCTTATGTAATTGACTAGCCGAAAACCCGGGCTTCGCTACGGAGTACATTCTAATTAAATACAATGATCAATGTATGCAATTAATGCCAAAAAAATAAATATATATATTTATAATAAATGCGACGATCAATGTATACAATTGATGTAATATATATATATATATATATATATATATATATATATATATATATATATATATATATATATATATATATATATATATATATATATATATATATATAGTCGTAAGGGATATTTATTTTTTTTATAATATCCAATCTGCCGCATTAGAAAGAAAAAAATATATAATTTTTGTCTATTTAGTTGTTATGCACGTGACGATAAATTTATTTAAAGTACCAGAAAAAGAAATCACGTGATCAACTTTTAATAAATTCAATTCTAAAAATTAATCTTCTAAAAATTAATTCACCAAAAATCAGAAAATCGAGGTAAAGGTTCGAAAAAGATTTCATTTTAAAGGAATTTTTAGGATCTTTCTCGTGATATAAATTTTATAACCCTCAAATTATTATTTTAAATGCAAACTTAAAAAAGTTACTAAAACAGCTTAAAAATTTTATTTTAAAAAATCTAAGAAGAATTTTTCAAAAATCTTTCTTAGTGCACCCCTACACTATAAGAAGAAGCGCCATGCAAATTTTCACCCCTCTAGGTCCAGCGGTTTGGTCTGTGCGTTGTATGTCAGTCAGTGAGTCAGTTACGGAACTGTTTTATATATAGAGATGAGACGCCTAGTGAAATACAGTGGTAGCATTCAGTGCGTAAGAGGTGGCTTTATCCAAAGTTATACTAAGCGTTCCCATGAAGTACAATTTGCAAATCAAGCGTAAGCTTATCGTCGTCCCACCTTGAAGGCATCCAACTCAGATTTTATGAAGACCGGCCGCCGCGAGGGAGCACATCCCAAGCTCCGACACTCAGCAACATATGCAACTTTACCGAGTCACTCCACTGGCCAACCGCCTGCAGAACGACTTTTCGCTACATCACAAACTTTATTAAAGGTTACAAACAGCAAAAAACATACATCGAAATAGTCTATGGCAATTGGACATGTTCGTCCATGAGCCTTTTAACGATTTTGTTTACTACTTTACAAAAGTAGTAATCGTTATATAGTTTATACTTGGTCCATTGTCTTGCTTTCCCAGGCAGGTCGGCCCGCAGGTCAGCAAAGTTTATGCAGTCGAATAGACAGTGTTCGACTGTCTGAATCTCGCCACAACTGCAGCTGTCCGACTTCCCGAAGAATTTGGCCTGATACTGGCCAAAACTGCCGTGCCCAGTAATCACCTGGTTCCTCAGGAAGTCACATTGGACTCTATCCAAGCTGACGTTCTGGAATATCTCCTGCGTCCGCCTGCCTTTGGTGGACTCATTCCACCTTTCTTGCCAGATATTTAAGGCATCTTTCATAAGAATGCTTTTAAGCTGGTTCTTGGTCAGTTTATAGTCATTAGTAATGGTGGGAAGCTGAGTCCTGTTTTTGGCGATCTCATCCACCTCTTCATTATTGCTATTACCGGCATGGGCTTTCACCCAGTGCCAAGTAATATATAAGCCGTTGTTATTGATACTCTTTTTTAGGTTCTCCACCTGCCGACATTTAAAGCTCTTTGCTTTGAGCGCCTGTAGTGAGGTCATGGAGTCCGTGAAGACATCGAACTCTTCGGTTCGTGACCTTATTGCGTCCTCGATTACCATCTCTATCGCCCTTAACTCAGCCTGATAAGAGGAACTGTGATCTGAGTTCCTCTCCATTAGGTCATAGAGCCTTACGTTGTTATCGTACTTGACAACACCTGACCCGACTTTGCCTTCCATCTTCGAGCCGTCTGTGTAGTACTGGGTACTACACCCTGGCTCTAGATTGGTCGACCAGTCTATGCTGCTGATATCCTTGATCGAGTGGATATCGAAGTTTCTCACTTCGCAGCTTTCCCCATCGAGCATAAGACTGTTAAGGTCATAAGCTCCATTCTCATTATGAATCAGGTGTAGTGTCCTTTCCATTTTGGCTCTAATGTCCAAAGGCAAACACCCCGCCAGTACGGCGAGAGTGTCCGTAGCTACTGTTTTGTAGCACTTTGTCAAGAGCAGCAGAAACGGTCTTTGGATCTGCAAAAGCTTGTCATTAAGCCTCCTTGTGGTGTTGTACCACGACGGCACTCCATAAAGCAGAATCATTTCAACGACCAGCTGGTAGATTTCCTTTGCGACGAGTGGTTTAATGCCCCAAGTGTTCCTGGAGTATCTCAGGAGCTTGTGCATAACAGCCAGAGCCCTTTCCTTGGCGTTATCCAGGTGGGCGTTGAAGTTGAGTTGGTTATCAATGATAACCCCCAAATACTTCACTTCCTTCTCATACTTGATACTTTGTCCACACAGCTTTAGGGTTGGTCTCCTTAGATTTCTGGTGTTCGGCCCCACTACTGTGAAGTTGCACTTACCAATATTGAACTTAAGTTCATTGTGGTTTGCCCAGCTCTCGCACTTGGCTAGAGCAGTGCTGGCTAGATCAGTAAACCTATACACGGCCTTACTACTGATGAGGATGACCAGGTCATCCGCGAAGGCTTGTATGTGGAAGTCCACATTGTCCTCTTCTGCCTTGAGGAGGTCGTTGATCACTAATAGCCAGAGAATGGGTCCCAAGGAGAAACCTTGGGGCACTCCCACGTTGTACTTCCACTCCCCTTAACCCAGCTTTATGCTGCGGTCTCGGAGATAATCAATTATTAGGTACTTGAGATTCGTGTCCATATTTAAACTCTTTATAGCCTCTATAACCCGAATCGGGTTTATAGAGTTAAAGGCGTTTTGTATGTCAAGCGTGATCATACAAGTAAAAAGCTTGTTCCGCTTATTATCGCCTATGATCCCAAGTACCCTTTTTGGGGCATCGTTAGTGCTCCTATTTCTACGGAAGCCATACTGCTCTTTAGAGAGTACCCCGTTCGACTGTAGGAACTCCACGAGTCTGTTTGTGATCAACTTGTCCAGAACCTTCCCCATAACTGGGAGGAGGCAGATTGGACGATATGCATTCGGCATATTCGGGTCTTTTCCCGCTTTGGGGAAGTAGACCACCTTCGCTTTTTTCCAGGTGTTAGGAAACTTCATCATTTTCAGGCACTTATTAAATAGGTTACCCAGTAGCCGGGTATCCACTTGGTGCAGCTCCTCCACTATTGTGAGCGTGAGCCCATCGAATCCCGGAGCCTTCCCTTTAGCCATATTATCCAAAGTCAAGTCGATCTCATCGATCGTGATGAGATCTTGAGTCTCTTGGATAGCGACTCTGGGATATTGAACATTGTCAATATTCTTGAAGTGGTGTTGAGCCAGTAATAACTCCACTTCACACTCGTCGTGCGTTAAGTCACCGTCAGGTTTCTTGAGTTGCTTGGCGCAGTCCCCTCTGACACTCTTAGGAATTGTAAACGTCACGTTGCCAAATATGTCTTTGGACGTCACCCCTTCGAGATAATCTCTGAACGACTTCCTTTTGGCTGCCAGTTTGGCTCGCCTATAGGAAGCTCTTTCCCTTTTGAAGATCCCCATGTTCAGGGCCCTTTCTTGGGGATCACTGATCTTATGAGCCCTCCTCCTGAGAGCTCTGACCTTTTTGCGTTGAATCGCCAAGCTTGGAGACCACCAATGTGCATTCTTTTTCAGACAGCCCTTCCTCTTACGGTGTTTGCTACACGGATCGTGTAGCTTGTCATTGATGACCATCACGGCCTCCTAGGGATCGAGGGCCTCCACCGTGTCTCTGAGTGCATTAGACTCCTTGCGGAGTTCAGCTCTGAGTCAAAAATTAAATCAAAAAATCTTGCAAATCAAAATTAAATTTATTTAAAGAAATTTTTATTCATTTAGAATAAGATGTACGTATGTCTGCATAAAAATCGAGCATTTAAGAATAATCGCAATTCAGTAACATATTCTGGATTTTGGTATACATTATGTCATTTATTACGTATTTATTCAGCTAGCTTTAACCGCCACAGAATTCTAAATTAGATCTTTTGCATCTAAAAGTAGCCATAATATTGTTTTCTACTAATACTAGGGGCTTTGCTCCTAGGCTCGCTACGCTGGCTTTTCGTACGGGGCCTTCGGCCCCTAATAAGGCTTACTCGTAAAAACGCTTAATAAGGCTTAAAAGAGGAATATTTTGCTCGTAAAAGGCGCCTAATAAGGCTTACTTCTAAAAAAATATTTGTTATTGCAATGTGATATTAACGTGACCGATTACGTTGAAAACTTCGATTTTCGATAGTTGGTCGAGTTTTTTTTAATTTGCATTTCTTATACTTCGGACCTTCCTCTTTCCAAAAGTGTTTTTGTTTTTTCTCTACGTGATTTAGAAGAAATTTTATAGCCATAATAAAACATTTCGTTTGATTCAAAAATCAAACCGGAAGTAGAACTTCATAACCGGAAGTTGTCCTAAAATTGCACTAATTTGCTCATTTTCAGCACTTAAATTTAGTTTTTTTTCTAATCTGAAGTTTCAATAATTTTTTTGCAACATCCTTAATACTTTTTGGCAGTTATATTATTAGTTTATTTTTGAAATTGGCAACAATTCAATTCTCGTGATTGCTTGTTTACATCGTCACTCTGATATTTCACTGAAAACAAGAAATATTAATATAAAAGATTAAGATTTAGAATAAAAAATCAATGCTGTAGTAAACAAGAAATATAATATGATAAGATGTAATAAAATAAACTGTAGTAAATTAATTAATTAGTAATAGATAAATCAATAAATAAATTTAATAATATAAAGATATAAATATAATATAAATTTCAAACGTTTCTTGAAGTCAGGTAACTTTCAAGAACAGCAAAACAATGTTTGAGTGTTTAACCTTTGTTGCCACTCTCTGCTTCTCTTTAGAGTAAAAAAAATTTCAAGAATTCAGTATAAAAATAACGCTCGCGCATGAAGTATTTATTTTGATAAAGATACATTTCCCTTGGAAAACAAAAATAATAAACTGAATAAATGAACTTCTAAAATGATAATGGCAACAAAGATCGTTTGTTTGCAATCGTGAATTTGAGTTTTGGTATGATTAATTTACTAATTATTGACCGATTTTAATTATTTTAGGCTTTTTGAGACCGCCTGAGGCTGGGTAAGGAGAATTTTGAATATGATTTTAGTTTCTTTTAAATAATTTTTACTTTTTTCCTCTGTTAGGGCTAATAGCGAGATACATAGGGGTGATTCTCGGGCAATGTAACTGCTTCCATCCATTTAGTGTTGTCACCCTTATGCGAAGGGATTTTCATCAATGTCGAATTATCAGCTTCAAAATTGAATTTAAAATCGAAATTTTAAGATAGAGACTTGAAATGAGGTTTATATGAATAAGAAAGCTTTCAGCTTCCAGGTGATGTAAATATTTTCTTTGTAAGATAAAAACTCGAGGAGCATCGATATTACATCCACATATGGGACGATATTTCTTGAAAAACTGTTTCATTTTTTGATGAAAATATTAGTCTGTTTTAAAATATTTTTAAACAAATGAGGTCTAGTTTGAGAGAGAAATATCTGTAGTCTTAGACTGTAAAAAGATCAAAATTCTAGGATAATTTTTTGGCGAGTTATCGTAATCTGAAGTCAATATTTTCCCACACAAAAAAAATTTTTAAAAAATCTTAAAGTCCGAAAAAGATGAGACATGTCTTACTTTGTTCCCCCCATTTTTCTGCATCCATTGGTATCGCTCTCGACCCCATATCCTCAGCGGTTTCGGAGGAGATAGCGTTGCAAGCTTTTGACTCTGGCAGCGGGAGTTACTCTTTTGTTAGAATAGAGAGATTGTTAATAAATTGGAAAAACGTTCATCGGGAACTGTTTATCGAATGTTGGTAATTGAGGTAGTAATTGCGAAATGTTTATATCACAACGCGGCTATATCGACTCAACCAAATTCACAATATCAGCTTGGCAATATACATATCCCAAGCTGCAACTCCACAAGTCCAGGGTTCGACACTGCGACTGGGTAAGGTCGAATTAGCCTTTAATCTGTCGAGTGGGTCGATAAAATGAGGACAAGACATGCTTGGGAACTAAACTCTGGGGTCCCACGTCAGGTTGACCACCTGACCGAGACATATGCTGTATGGTACAAATTATACTCAACACATCATTGCCAAATGTTGAAAATCATAATAATGCCCAAAAACAAATTAATGTGTTTAAGCGGACTCGTGCTTAGTGAGTATCTAAAGCCAGATTTAAAAATGTCACTGAGCATGCGCAGAAAGCAATATTTTTTATTGCAAATTATCGCTAATTAAACAGCGCGAAATAAACAGTTTCCGTGAGGCTTAATCTTATATTTCAAAAACATAATTATCATAAAAATAAGAATGGCAGAGAGAGATCTAGAGAGACTTCTCGGAACAAACGTGTTTATCATTAAATCATGTATCTGAGCATGTATCTGAGTGTATCTGAGTGAGCATGTATCTGAGCATGTATCATGTATCTGAGCATGCGCAGAAACAGTGAGTTTCTAAAGACAGATTTAAACATGCCACTGAGCACGCGCAGAAATCAGTTTTTAATTGTAAATTATTGCTCATTAATAGAAATTGCAGTTACAAAAAACAAATTTGACAAATCAACAGATTACAATCTTTCAGTTAAGACCAATATGAAGTAAACTGATGCAGTAGTTTTCTCTCACGGACTGCCCAAAAAGTCGGCTTAGCAACTTAAATATATAGATAACTTTTCGGTTCATTTAATACAAATTTCCCCCCAAAATGTCTGTTTTCCTATTAAGTAGACTCTTTCTAACAGTCATGCGTTCATCACTTATATTCTCTCCAAAAATTTGAAAAAAGGTTTTTAAAACTTGCCACAATGGATCGACTTGTCACAGTCCTCGTCTAAAAATCCGAGTCAGGCTGCAAGTTTGAGTACCGCGGAAAGTTTACACGCTAAAAGAGGGAAGTCGAAAAGTCATGGAAGCGAACCCAGTCCAACAAGCAGAAGTGCCGCTCACTTGGAGGAAGATCAAACAAAGACTAATATTCAAATGCGGTCAACTCAAAATTCAAAAAAACTGAGCCCGATCGTGGCCCAAGTCCTCGGCAAACGGAAACCGATACGATCCCCCTCGCCTCTTCAAAAAACGAAACGGAAACCGCGGGGAGGACGGAAACTCACCCATAAATCACCGAACAATGCCAAGAAGTTGAGTGACCACAGATATCGAGAGATGCGTGTGTGCAGAGCTCTCCAATATTTCTCCGGAAACCCGCGGTATGATGCATTGGGGGACCAGAAGGAGATAAAGTTGTCTCCCTATCCCGTTCCCCACTGTTTTTTTCAAGATGTCTTTTTAGATTGAAAGCTATCAGTGGAAAAGCACGGCCCGTTTTCTGCCACGGGACTTGACAAACAGGGTTCTTTTGAGCGGAATAGAACACTTGATTCTTCGTTAGAGTACTAAGGATTATGGATAAAAGTAGTCGATTATGGAACTTTCTGCTTCAAACTATAAATTTTTTAGAGCAGAAACAGGGTAACTCTATTACTGTTAGAGCTTTATCTATATATATAAAACAGTTCCGTAACTGACTCATTCATTCACTGACTGACTGACTGACTGACATACAACGCACAGACCAAACCGCTGGACCTAAAGGGCTGAAATTTTGCATGGCGATTCTTCTAATAGTGTAGGGGTGCACTAAGAAAGATTTTTGAAAAATTCTTCTTAGATTTTTTAAAATTAAATTTTTAAGCTGTTTTTTAAACTTTTTTTACTTTTGCATTTAAAATAATACATTGAGGGTTATAAAATTTATATCACGAGAAAGATCATAAAAATTTCTTCAAAATGAATTTTTTTTCGAATTTTTACCTCCATTTCCTGATTTTTGGTGAATTTTTAAAGATTAAGTTTTAGAATTTAATTTATTAAATGCTGATCACGTGATTTCTTTTTCTGGTACTTTCAATAAATTTATCGTCAAGTGCGTAACAACTAAATAGACAAAAAAATTATTTTTTTTCTTTCTAATGCAGCAGACAATTGGATGTTATCCAAAAAATATATAAATATCCCTTACGATTTTTTATAAATATATATATTACATCAATTGTATACATTGATCGTCATATTTGTTATAAATATATATATATATTTAATTTTTGGCATAAATTGCATACGTTGACCGTTGTATTTAATTTGAATGTACCCGTAGCGAAGCGCTGGTTTTCAGCTAGTCTATATATATAAAACAGTTCCGTAACTGACTCATTCATTCATTCATTCACTGACTGACATACAACGCACAGACCAAACCGCTGGACCTAAAGGGCTGAAATTTTGCATGGCGATTCTTCTAATAGTGTAGGGGTGCACTAAGAAAGATTTTTCAAAAATTCTTCTTAGATTTTTTTAAAATTAAATTTTTAAGCTGTTTTTTAAACTTTTTTTACGTTTGCATTTAAAATAATACATTGAGGGTTATAAAATTTATATCACGAGAAAGATCATAAAAATTCCTTCAAAATGAAATTTTTTTTGAATTTTTATCTCCATTTCCTGATTTTTGGTGAATTTTTAAAAATTAATTTTTAGAATTTAATTTATTAAATGCTGATCACGTGATTTCTTTTTCTGGTACTTTCAATAAATTTATCGTCACGTGCGTAACAACTAAATGGACAAAAAAATATTTTTTTCTCTTTCTAATGCAGCAGACGATTGGATATTATCCAAAAAAAATGCATATCCCGTACGATTTTTTTATAAATATATATATATATAGATAGATAGATAGATAGATATTTTACATCAATTGTATACATTGATCATCGCATTTATTATAAATAAATATATTTATTTTTTGGCATAAATTGCATACGTTGACTGTTGTATTTAATTTGAATGTACTCCGTAGCGAAGCGCGGGTTTTCAGCTAGTAATCTATATATATAAAACAGTTCCGTAACTGACTGACTGACTGACATACAACGTACAGACCAAACCGCTGGACCAAAAGGGCTGAAATTTTGCATGGCGATTCTTCTTGTAGTGTAGGGGTGCACTAAGAAAGATTTTTGAAAAATTCTTCTTAGATTTTTTAAAATTAAATTTTTAAGATAATTTAGTAACTTTTTTTAAGTTTGCATTTAAAATAATAATTTGAGGGTTATAAAATTTACATCACGAGAAAGATAAAAATTCCTTTAAAATAAAATCTTTTTCGAATTTTTACCTCCATTTTCTGATATTTGATGAATATTTAAAGATTAATTTTTAGAATTTAATTTATTAAATGCTGATCAAGGGATTTGTTTTCTGGTACTTTAAATTAATTTATCGTCACGTGCATGACAACGAAATAGACAAACAAAAAAGAATTTCTTTCTAATGCGGCAGACGATTGGACATTATCCAAAAAAATATTAAAATAGAGTAACAGATAATTTCCTCAAACTGTACTGCATTAACTGTACTATATTCTTTAGTATGTTCTATTAAATTTAATTTGAACATTTTCTTCTACATTATTTTGTCTATAAAAATATCCTTTACGATTTTTTATAAATATATTTTGGGGTTTTTTTTTTACATCAAATTGCATACATTGATCGTAGTATTTACTAAAAATATATATAATTTTTCTTTTGGCATTAATTGCATACATTGACTGTTGTATTTAATTTGAATGTACTCCGTAGCGAAGGGCGGGTTTTCAGCTAGTTGTTCATGAAATAAAAATTATAGATGCAGAATTATACACATTCATGCTCTTCATGCATATATAATAGATATGTGGGTTTTATGTGGGTGCATACGTGCGGCATTTTTACACAAAATAAAAAATTTAAAAAATTACACAAATTTAAAAAAATTGTGTTTTAGTACGTAAAGGCGTTTAAGTGTGTCCATTGAGTTTCAATACATAACTGCATAATTGCCCCCCTTTTTTTAATTCCTTTTTTTAGGGGGTAGGGGGGGCTGATGGGTTCTTTTAAATATTTATCTATAACCTTCATTTATGTATATAATAGAAAGTGACTCGCATAAACATTTAACGAGTGCTGGGCTGATCTATTTTGGGGCCTCAATCAAGTTTTAAAAAAATGGTGCCTTTCAAATTTTTGGGGTGACTAAATAATGAAATTAATACTTTTAGCAATAGTCTACTTAATAGAATAACGGACATTTTGAGAAAAATGTGTGTTACATTTTAAAAAAGTTAAAAAATTACTGAACTGAAAAAAACAAACAATGAAAATAAAATTGAATATAGGTTATGTAATAAAATAATTAGTAAATCAGTCTTAGAGCCTTTATTGAAGCAAACTGATTGATTTCATCTCTATAATTTATTGCGATACCTTAAATAAATTCGTATTTCTCCCGCATCATTTTGGCGCTTTTTTTAAAAAAAATTCAGCATCTCAGACGGTCGCATCACCGCCTTACCTATGAGACCGGCCCTGCACCTATCAAGCTTTGGATGATTAAAGGATAAGAAATTTCTTTATGCCTATATCATCATTACTAGCCTCATTATAAGTAAAAATTAAAGGATTATATGTCTAACGTCTAATTGTACTTCTGTCTCATTTAATCTCCAATAATGTTAATCTTAGCGAACAATAATTCATAGTTTTTATCTTCTAATATACTATTTCTTGCTTTATAGTTCTGTGACATTACGCATTACATCTCTCTCTCACATTAAAGTTATGTTAAAAAAAATGAGAGGTCTCAACAGAAAAAAAATAAGATTTGAAGCTGAATCACATCTTTGAAATAATTTTTTTTTTAAAAATATGCTGTAAATATTGTAATATTTTACTATATAGTAATAAGTAATAGTAAAGATTTTATGAAAGTTTTGAATAAAATCATTATACGACTTTTATTTTTTAAGAAAGGGGATAAAACTATCTATAAATGGTAGCGTGCCATTTTTATAAATACACCAGATTCTCTTTTTGCACGCGGGAGATACGTTGCAAAGACTGCCGTGCAACAAAAGAAAAAAAATATATATGCAGTGAGCATATAAGGGGACTCAGCACCTTTTGAACCATTTTTTTTATTTAAGGATTTTTACTTATCTCATGTGTATATTATTAGAGGTTATTATTAAACAAAATAATTTTCACATGAAAAACCAAAATTAATTTAATGAAAAATTTTAAAATTTGAATGTTTTAAAGAAATTTAGGGATTTTACATTTCAGTTTCCTCTCCTATTTATCAATATTTTGTTACCAAAATTTTTTCTCATACTTATAATAGCATGTTTTACAACTTTAGGGATGGGTTTTGCTATTAATGAATTCGTTTTTGAGAAAAACATTAAAAAGTTTAAATTCCTGGAAAAACGTAGAAAAAACATGATTTCTGTTACTTTTTCATTTTTAATATTTTATCATCTGAAGATATTGCAAAACCAATCCCTAATTATATTAAGCAGATCATATTGAACATGCAAAAGAAATTTCAAGTTCCTATCTTGAATATACCAGAAGTTTTATCACTTTAAATACTACGATTTTGTGAAAAAACTCAAACTGAGAAAACGCAGTTTAAAGAATACAAAACTGTAAAAAAACCTCAAAAGCATTTGTAATTATTTTAATATTTACTGTACTTGTTTCCTAGACATATGCCTTTAAAATCAATTCTAACACAATTCAATATGAAGACATTAAATAGAAATACAAGCTTTTATTTGAATCATACACATGCCAATTCAATTCACGAAAAATATGATATTTTTGTAGCAAACATTACTGTGTGGACAAACTTATCCAAAACATATTAAACATTGTTTGAAATACATAAGATATTTATAAAATGTGCAATAGAAAATAGAAAATAAGTTTTAATAATATTAGTTTCCTATTTAATTCAGTAATTAATATCAGATAAAGAGCTTTCACCAACTAGCAAAAAAAATATCAAGCATTTATTTCAAAAACAGCGTGCCCCATACGTAATACCTTCTCTCCTTTTAGCTAGTTGTTTAATTTTATATATTGTTCTTATGATTAGCTTGAGAGCCATTTTGTTACTGGAAATTGATCGTCGTTTTCTAAATAGTCGTTTTTGACAACCGAAAGTTCCAGCAAGTTTTTTTGTTGAATTTCCTATGCACAAACCTAATGCTTTCTGTGTTTCCGCTATAGTGCGATCTGCACCCTTGTTAAATTCACAAACAGCTTCAATTACAACATGCTTTGCCCCTCTGTTTATTGACAAATATTTTTTTGGACACTTTGCCCAAATCCTGTTGGGCAAACTTTCAATTGCATTTTGCAAACAACAAACAAACAAGCAAACAACAAGCAAAACTAGCGAAGCACAAACAAACAAGCAACTTTGATGAGGATTACGGCCAGAGCATAACAGATTCCTTTTCTTCTCCGCGGTTTTTTGTTAAAACGATTGAGGTTACAGCCAAGTAAAGCAATGTAAACATTGAGGTGGGCGTGGCATTTAAAAGGCCGACAGTGCACTCGAAATATTTAAAAGCCTTTTTACTACACTGCTGGCCACTGTAAATGCAACACCCTGAAGGAAACATGCAAATAACATGAAATTTACAACATGCATTAGAGGAGGTGAGATATGCAAATGATTAGACTTTCAGCGCAGACGCACATCACGCGCGCCTGTGGCGCCACTTCAAAGCGCTATTTAAGGCTTGGACATTTCGACGATTTCAAGTTCGGCAATTGTGTTTTTCTTGTGGTGTTTTTAAAAAAAAAGATCAATTATGCCTCGTCGAAAACAGCGATCATCTTTTGATCAAGTATCCGAGTTCGACAGAGGAAGGATAGTGGCGTACCGAGATTGTGGATTATCTTTCAGGGAAATCGGTAGTCGTGTTGGACGAAACCAAACAACTGTAATGCGGATATGTGACCGCTGGATACAGGAGGGTACGACGGACCGGCGTGTTCGATCGCATCCACCTCAGCGCAACACTTCACGTGATGACAGTCAAATTGTGCGCATGACAATGTCGGATCGCTCAGTCACATCAAGAACCATAGCACAGCACATGCAGTCTGTAACGCATCATCCAGTGTCTGCGCGTACCATTCGACGTCGTTTACAGCAGAGTGGTCTGTCCGCAAGAAGTCCATTGCTTTGTCTACCCTTGACGTAGAACCACAGACATCTCCGCCGCCAATGGTGCGATGACAGAAGGATGTGGACGGCAGAATGGAATGAAATTGTCTTTACTGACGAGTCACGCTTCTGTCTGCAACACCACGATGGTCGCATTCGAGTCTGGAGACACCATGAAGAGAGGATGCTGAAGAGCTGCGTTATGCACCGCCACACTGGTCCTGCACCGGGTATTATGGTATGGGCGGTATTGGATATCACTCTCGCACACCTCTAGTACGCATTGCTGGTACTTTAAACAGCCAGCGCTACATCTCCGAGGTGTTGGAGCCAGTTGTCCTTCTTTATCTTCAGGGCTTGCCCACAGCCATATTTCAACAGGATAATGCGCGACCACACGTGGCACGCATTGTCCAACGGTTCTTCGTCAATCCCCAGATTGAATTGCTTCCCTGGCCGCCTCGCTCTCCGGATCTTTCACCGATAGAAAACATGTGGTCCATGGTTGCTCTACGATTGACCCAGTTTTCATCCCCAGCTGCCACAGCAGATCAACTTTGGCAACGTGTGGAAGCTGCTTGGTCTGCTGTACCCCAAGAACTCATCCAAAGTCTCTTTGAATCAATGCCGAGGCGTGTGGCAGCGGTGATCTCCAACAATGGCGGCTACACTGGCTACTGATTTTGGCAGTAACCACACTTCACAGAAGTCTATAAATTTAATCATTTGATACTTGGTCAACATGTTATCTACAAAATAAATTTTGTTGTGATATCTCTTGTCTTTCTTGGTGTTGCAATTTGGGTGGCCAGCAGTGTATATTTATATTTATCAGATCGTTTCAAAACTTTGCTCAGTTATACTAGAGGTGTGGAACTACATTTTAAGCAAAAAAAAATATAAATCGATGTCTTCATCGATTTTCGCCATTTAAAAGGTGCCAAATCCCGGGAGATAGGTTCCATACAATTTTACTTAATAAAGAAAAAAAAATGTTAATTTTCATATGAAATATGGATTTGACAGACTGAACTTGAATAAATATGCAAGAGCAAATCCTGAAATTTTATAATAATTACGGTTACACGGGTTATTTCTTAAATTGATAAAATGCGGCTGTCGAAAGTAGTTAAAATTAAATTAAATTTACTTTTGTTTATACATACATACATATAATATTCAGTCATTTAATGTCACTACTAGACATCAAATGTGCCCGTTTTCTGTTGTTTTTCGGTGGCGGAAAGTCTCCCCCGTCACTGGAAATATTGAATGGCGATGATAATATCTACAATAGATGCAGAATTGCACACATTCATGCTCTTCATGCACATTTAATAGATATGTAGATTTTATGTGGGTTAATGCGTGCGACATTTTTACACATTAACAAAAAATTAAGTGTATCTTGAATAAAATTAAGGGGGCATACTACCTTTGACTACACTGAAATGACCGTAAACATGATCAAATTCGAGCTACTGAAACTCCAATAATATTAATATATATATATATATATATATATATATATATATGTATAAAATTTTTTGTTTTAAATCAAAATTACAATTCTTCAGTTATATTTTATACAAAAATAGAACTTGTAAATCCATAAATAATTTTTAGATTTTATTTTTAAATGTACACATCTCTAAAAAGTGAAAAACTCATTGGATGTTTTGCGCATCATAAAATTAAGAAATATGCCTACAGAAGCTATTTTTTGGTCAAATTAAATTAATAATATACTCAAGTTTAATGTAAAACCAAAAAATATAAAAAAATATAGTTTAAATTAAAAAATTTACATAAAATTTTTAAAAAAATTAAAATTTAGCAATATTTTAAAAACATTTTCAAGTGTAAAAATTTCTTTTTACACATTTATTTTTATTTTTTTGGTCTTAGTATGTAAAGAAGCTTAAAATACAAATCTGATAGAAATTTTGTGTGTCTTGCACACATAGTTTTGGAGTAACAGTGCGCGTAATCCAAAAATTTACATATTTGAGAAAACTGAAATTATACATGGCCATGGCAACTGAGTGAGCTTTACATAAACTCTCATAACTCGAGAAATAATGCGAATTTTTTTATGCAGTTTATTGCATATTGTTCAGAAATGTCCCAAAAATCAGAATATTGCAAAAACCAAAAATCGATTTTTTGAAGTTTTAAAGGTGGTGTGCCCACTTAACATCTTGTGTTTATGTCGTTGCACAGGTTTTGAATGCAAATTCGGTTATCCGACGACGTGATTTTGTTTTTGTTAGTACTTCATAACGCGCCACAATCCTTTTTAAATCACGTTGGAATTGCCCAGCTCTTTCGACATTGTCATAATTTTTAAGAAAATGCTGTCCAAGTTTATTGGCTAGTGCAGTGGTTCTCAACCGGTGGTCCTCGGGAGTGGTCCAGCACCACATATAAAAGAGTTGCCAAATAAATGGTGATTTTGAAAGCAATGTTCATTGATGGCCGAATATACCTGATGACTACCAGGTGTTGAATTAAAATTTCTTAAAAGTTTAACGTAATTATTTTATTATTAGAATATGATACGTTAAAATGTGAGTACGTTGATCTTGTATCCCTTTTGCCTGAGGGATATTCTATACCCCCATACCCCACAAAAGGTCCCCATCCCTCAAATCGGGGGGGGGGGATGGTAGTGGTCCTCACATGGTTCAGTTTCTGGCATAGTGGTCCGCAGACTTCTACTGGTTGGGAACCACTGGGCTAGTGGAAGGCCTTTTAGAATAGAACTTGCATATACGAACACACACCTTCATGATCACTACTATAAATTAACTTGGAAGAATCTACATTCTCTGAAATACTCTGATAACATTGCACTCAATATATTTTTAATTCTTTTTAGGTTTTTAAACTGTGTTAAAGTAAAAAAAAAAGAAAAGTGTACAAAAAATAATTCGTTCTTTTTCTTGGACTGTGTTATTTCAGAACCATGAAAAATAAAAAAAAGTGCAAAAAGACAATCGGTTATATCTTATAAAAGAGGTACAATTTTCTCCCTAAACGATTTTACATCGAGGTGCTGTTTATATATATATATGTTTATATATATATATATATATATATATATATATATATATATATATATATATATATATATATACATAAACACACACACACATATATACATGTGTGTGTGTGTAAGTAAGTAAATTCAAAAGTTTCGCATTTCTTTAAAAAAAATTACAATTTTACTTACTTGGTTAGGTGAGTATCGATATTCTTAGTTAAAAAGTTAACATCGTTGTAATCTCCACATTCTCTTCCTTAAGTCTTTAGCAAAAAGTAATAAGCAAATTTCGATAGTGAGATCTCTCTGTTAAAGACTGTGGATGGTCTTAGATAAGCAATATGTTAATAAATTATTACTATTATAACCTAATTTCACTCAAAAAGCTGTTAATCACCGAGTTTTCGCCGAAAAGTTTTAAAAAAATTAATTCGTATTTATTCACTCATATCGGCAAATTTCGCATTTATTCGCATCTATTTCGTAAATACGGAAATTACGTATCCTTAGTTATATCATTGGTGAATAATCAATTTTTACTCGAGGAATTCAAATGACAATAACAACTACGGGAACCTCATACCGATGAGTTTCTTTAATCTTGAATAAACCATAGATAAATTAACCCCAAACTGTTTGAAAATATTTTCTCACGCTTAGGATGATTCATATGCGAATCTCGCATAATTTGCTTCCCCGCTCTGACACAAAAGCACACAAACATTCAGTCAACATCTAAACTCCTCTTGCATATTAATCATAGCGATTGTTTAATTTTCCCTTTCGAAAAAAAATTACGTTACATCCAAATGCAATGATTGACTCAGACTGACAAAATACTCGAGGAGGACGCGGCTTTAATTAATTTAAATAAGTCTTTTTGTTCTACAGCTATGGGTCTCTTTCAGAAGACGTAATTTATTTGACACTTTTAATGCTGGGTTTAATTTAGGATGACAATAGAGACCTTTAATAAGAGCCCGCGATTGTCTCTTTCGGTGTTTAATATTTTAATTGACGCAGTTTGCAACAATTGATTGTTTTTTTTCTGTCGGCCGTTTGTTGGATGCCGATTTGCCGAATGAAATTTCTTTATTTCTTCCTTCCTTAATTATCGTCTTCTTCGGAACGTGAATATTAGTTCGAAAGCAAAATTGTTAGTTGATTTATTAAGAATTATAATAATTTCAATCGTCCTAATCAGAAAAATTTTATTACCATAACTTCTTTGTTTTATCGGGGTAAAACGCCTAACAGAAAGTTTACGTTATCAAGTTTGACTATACTTTTTGGGGATAATTTTGTCCCATTCTTATACTATCTGCGCAAATAAGGATTAGCCTTAATAACTAATAGCTAAATAATTATTAGCTTTATATCAGAATTTCCCTAAGGGGTCGCTGGAACGATCCACGAGGGGCGGTCCATTTGAATTCATACTCAGCTACTAACAGTTCTGGCTACAAAAACAGATAACGATACTTCTTGGATTATGGGCTTTGTAACCTTCTTAGTATTTGAAAGACTTATGCGACTTAATGGGAGATATATTAATGTGGTGCTTAGACAACAAATTTTTGATATCAACTTAATACTTATTTTAAGAGGGCCTAAGTCATTTTTTTGTTTATCACCAAAAAAATCTCACCGGTTGGGAATCTAAGTGATTCTAAGCCGAGGGGGAAAAATACCATGCTAGAATATTTGAAAAAGACGGCAAATCGGTTCAAAATGTTTTCATCAAAATAATTCTTTTGGGAGTATGGAGAAATATCTCAAAATTAAAAGTGGTAAAGAAATCGTCTTAAACCATGATTAACACTGATGCATTCACATATTCAATTAAATTCTCAAAATAAACCTTCATTCCTTGCAGTAATGAAATTAACTCGAATTCTTTACCCATGAGAGATCTATAGGTATAGTCGTGGCACGTGCCCCCTCCCCCCCAATTTAACTTGAAATAAATTAAAATAATAATAGAAGTTTAGTTAAAATCAAAAAATTGTAGAAAGCTTTTATGAAAGTTGATTTTTTCCGTTTTTTCAAACTGTGAAACTGAAGATTCCGATTATGGTTTTAGCCTTAACATAGCTTTTAACTATGACATGATCTTTAACAAAAATTCGATGATATTTTTTTTCTCATTTTATTTACATTTATTTTTCTCATTGTATAACTTTTGAATAGTACTCAAACATCAATTCTGTTGTCATTCAATTTTTAAAAAAAATCATAATGTTTCATATTTTAAGGACCTTCCGGCAGTCAATGCGCTGAGGAGGGCCCTAAATGAATTCAATTCGTGCCCCCCTAAAAGTTAGAAGCACGCTACGCCTATGTCTATAGGGGGGATCTAAAACATAACAGGTAAACGTAGGAAACTGTTTGCTGTTTCCATAGAACAATCTTCAGCCAAGTTAATTAAATTTGAAGTACTCTAAAAAGGCCTTCCCTTTTATTTTACATTTAACGCATACACGTGCACGCACAGTATATATTATATTATTCAGGATATCATTAAAACAGGTCTCCTACCCGTATGCGTTAAATGGCATACTAGTATTACATTCCACCGCGCACCAATTAGTCATATTGAGTTGGCTCAAAACACAGCAACAGCTATCAACAAACCGTCCGAATCTTTGCAACCCCATTGATGCAACGTGTTTAACAAATAACAACCCAGCTACAATTTGTCCGTGCACCCAGCAGATGGCTTTGTACTACACAATGTTGCCATCTTCAAAATCTGCCTTAATCTCTTCCTTAAGCCCGTCAGCTTACCACTGCAGAAACGTATCATTAGCCGGTGCCTCCCTTAAAAGACCGTGACGTCAGCCACCTCCATTCACGCCCCCCCCCCTCTTTTTTTCGTTCATTCATATATTTTTTCCTCACTGGCTGGGAAGTGCGTGATTTACTGCCCCCTCCCATGACGGATGACCAAGGATTTGGAGGCATCCGCGTGATCTTCCGCGATCAGTTACACACGTCGTTCGGTCCATCCCAGGTGACGTCACGCCATTATTTATGGGCCTTTCGATCACGCCCCGATACACCACTGAGATTTTGATATATCTGTATTTTTTTTCCTCTCTCTCTCTCTACAGTGTTTATCTGCGACGCAGACACTGATATGGAATTTATCTTCGTTTGTTTTCATGCCAGATGAACCCGAGACAAGGGTGCTGATGCACTGTCAAAAGTTCGGGAGGAGGGAGGGAGTTCGCGAACTTTTTCTGGACTGTTAGCGCAAATAATGATTTTAAATGGCGGGGAAATGTGTGGAAAATGCGACCAGACACATTTAGAGAGGGGCTGGCGCAGAAAGACCGCACTTCATAATAAGAGAAAATTAGATATCAATATAAACGACCCCTTAAGGGGACAGTGGACTTTCAAAATTGTGAAATTTGTCCAAAAATTCGATTTTTTTTAATTTTAATAAATTGTGAAACTACGGACGAGTAGGAATGTGTTGCAAAAAGAATTTTTTTTTGTGAATACTTTCCTAGTTATAGGCATTTGTATTTAATTTAGATATTATGAGGTTACTAATAGGAATGACTATAAATGCGTTTTTCTCAAAATAAAAATTTTCATGTCATACGAATATTCAAACTGCTCCAGGCGCATTTCTAATCATCGTATTGCTTTGAAATTTAAGTTTTATATACTTAACTGTATATCAAATAAATCTTATTGAAAAAAATTGTGCTTCGTAGCTCAGAATTTCTAAATTTTGCACTTGAAAAGATGATTTATAGGAATTTTGCGTAATAAAAAGGGTGTTTTCACTGTTATTATTTTTTTCTATATATATTTTTAATGAATGCTTAAAATAAGCATTAAGTTTCATTGTTAGTTCTATAATGTATCCTGTAAATAAAAATTACCATATTATAAGCAATTGCGCATGGAACATTTTTAATTAGGCCAATTTTTGATATAATTAATAATTAATAATTCATAAATTATTAATATTTCATCATTAAATTTTAACCACTTTTACATATCTATGGTACTAATCACATATTGAAATTTCAAGCAAATCCATTCAAAAACAAAAAAAGTTAGGTTTGAAGGTCCACTGTCCCCTTAAGTTAGGAAGATTTCGTTCATAAGTTAGGAAGATTTCAAGCTAATTCAGATTTAATGAAGTTTTTTTTTAACATAAAATTAGCAAGATATTAGCAGCTTGAAGTTCCCAGCTCGGGCTGTGTATTACTGCGTTATTTCTACTGTGAAGTTAGAACGTGTCTGTGAAGTTAGGACGTCACAGTCCCAACTGTGAAGTTAGGACTGTGAAGTTAGGACAACAGGTCACGACCCTGTGTTATTACAATCTCTCATAACTCCTTAAACTAATAATGATATCACTGATCCAATGATCTCAATATTCGACTTGGATTTAAAGATAGTTTTTTTAAGTTGTACTCCGTAATAGAGAGAAATACTTTACTTTATAAACTTACTCAAACTTTAAATGAAACGCATATAATATTATAATATTTTAAAAGTTTAATTATCCGGGGAAAGAGGTGGTATAGTACCGTGTTTTAAAAGTACATGTATGGATTGGAGAACCAGGTTTCGGTTCTCAAGTTTTTCCAGATCCGGATACCCAGGTATTTATTATCCGGGTCTGAATTATAAAAGAAACACAAGAAATTTGCTCTAAAAAATTAATGAAAAACTGTGATGACAATGAAAAGAATTTTAGTATATCCCGTAAGCAAAAAAATTACATTTCTTTTTGATTTATTTTAATTGAAGTGATTTTGGAAGTAGGAGTACAAAAAGCATAACGTATCCAGGTTTTTGTTATACATGCGTGAACGTATTTTCGTACAAATTTAGACCGAAGCAGAGAAGGCTCTTTCCGATTTGTGGGGCTAATACTTAAACAATCATAGCACAGCTTTATTTTTTGTTACCACGATCGCCATTTAACAAGCTTCTTCAAACTTTGCCATTTCTTATCTTACTTGTTTTTCCTAAATTAGTCTTATAATCCTGTAGAGGATGAGTCTCTAAATGGTTTTCAACAGTCTTTTTCATCATATCATGCCTAACCTTTTTGGATGTTTCTAAGGCACTTACAGATTGCGTATTTCGGCTAATTTCTTGTAGATCACCGTTATTATCGTTCTCAGTGTTGGACGATAAATTTATATCATCTTCAAGTGGAATTTGAAATCGTTCAGGCAATAAAATAATCGTTTTTTTTTTTCTTAAATCGGTTCGCAGCGAGTTTGTTAACACGTTAAAGAGTCTAATGATATGTTTACCATCGCAGCCCACAGGAAATGACCCGTTTCAAAACCCGAAACTACCGAATTCTGGTTCGCTTTCCCACCCCCCACCCCCTCTGTGAAGGTTTTTATATTTTGATTTTCTCTTTGTTCTAGATTAGAAATTCGCCGAAGACTAGATTGCATCATTTTAAATAACAAAATAAATCTCTTTATGCTGTTTATAACTACAATCTCTTTTGAAAATTTCATATGAAATTAATCAATAGAAGCAAATGACACTCGATGACACATTTATGACAGCAGGAAGGGGATCGACTTCTGAGATGGTTGGGAAGCATCTAGTGCAGGGGTGTCCAACCAAGCAAGTATTAGTGCAGCCCAGATAGAGAGCTCAAAGCGAAAAAAAATATATCAATAGCCCTTTTCGGCTATAATGGCAGGCGGCCATTAGAGATCACGCTTTGTTGAAAAATAAACAGTTGTTTTGTATCATTGCTACTCCATTTGCAGTCGATATAGATATGCTGCCAGCAAATTTTCAAATGGAATGCATAAAGTTGCATTCTGATATCCAACTTAAAGAGAAATGCAATCAAATTTCTTTGTTGGACCTTTGTAAATCATACCTGCTCAGAGATAAATATCTCTCACTGCATAGTAATGCATTATTCGTGTCATCATTGTTTAGAAGCATGTACATCTGTGAATAACTATTTTTACGAGTGAAACACACTAAGAGTCAAATTAGAACCAAAATATCGGATAAAAATTTTGAGAGTTCCCTGAGAATTGCAACCACTTCTTGCAACCACTTGAAATGACCCAGATATTGATGGATTATTCTCTCAAATTCAATTCCAAATATCACGTCAATTTTATGACTCCTACTGTTATCTTTATAATTATAAATAAAATTTATAATGTAATAAATGTTAACTATGTATTATACTTTTTTTACTATTCAACTATTTTTAATGTTAGGTATATTTTTGTATGCCCAAAACAATTATTCTTCTTTCAATGTGGCCCAAGTAAGCTAAAAGGTTGGACACCCCTGATCAAGTAGTTATTACTGTGGATAACCTTAACCTTTAGCTTAATTGGCCCAATTTTCCAATTACCTGTTTAGAACGGGAAATTTCATACCACCTTTGTAAGAACGGTCGTTAAGGGGTTTATATATATATATATATATATATATATATATATATATATGTGTGTGTGTGTGTGTGTGTGTGTGTGTGTGTGTGCCAGCCTGCCTCCAAAGGGCTCCAAATATCGTGATAGTGATCAATTGTGAAACATGGTAGAACCGTTTATCCGCATTAAAATTTTACTACTTTCAAGTACCCATTAGAACCTGATTTTCAGTTCCAATAATTTATCCAGGTACCACGTTCTGCTATCACTATGCAAATCATATACTGTGGTGGACGTTATTTCTAAAAAGAATAAGATAGCAGAGTAAAAATATTCTCAATTTTTGGTGTGCAGTTTCAAAAAGAAATCAATTAATACAAGTCTTCAATTACTGGAGAAAAATGTATCCATAGGTTAGCTGTCGTACCTGGTTCCGGCTTACCGGATCAGGGGCCGCCTCTGTGGCGGTCCGAGGAGGGGAGGACTCCCGGTGGTCAGCCTGTCTTAGGGAGGTGAAGAGAGAGAGTGCTTGGGCTTGTGAGGTCGGAGACGCAATGTGGTTTTGTCTGCTCTCAGTCAGAGTCAAATAACTGAGGTAAACATTAGTTAATGTAAACATTGTAAATTAGCTTTGTGAATAAGTTTGAGCATTGTGTTTGTGTGTGATTCGTCGTGTGAATAAAATATTTTGAATATTCACTCGAGTGGTGTTCATTGGGTTCCCGATGACGTCGTCAAGTTTGAGTATTGTGTTTGTGTGGGATTCGTCATGTAAATAAAATATTTTGAATATTCACTTGAGTGGTGGTCATTGGGTTCCCGATGACGTCGTCAAGTTTGAGTATTGTGTTTGTGTGGGATTCGTCATGTAAATAAAATATTTTGAATATTCACTTGGGTGCTCATTGGGTTCCCGATGACGTCGTCAAGTTTGAGTATTGTGTTTGTGTGGGATTCGTCATGTAAATAAAATATTTTGAATATTCACTTGAGTGGTGGTCATTAGTTTCCTGATGAGTCGTCAAGTTTGAGTATTGTGTTTGTGTGTGATTCTTCGTGTGAATAAAATATTTTGAATATTCACTCGAGTGGTGTTCATTTTTTCCCGGTGACATCGTCAAGTTGAAGTCTTAGGGGAGGGCTGCAAGCTCGAAATGGAATGAGGTCCAAAAAAGTAAATTACTAATTTTAATAGAAAATAAATATTAATATTCATTGCTTCTATATTCCTTTCGTAATATCATAAATCTAAAAATAATATTCTGTATTTTTAACATTTATAATACAGTGAAACTTCTCTTTTTTGTCACCCGTCTAAACGGCTCTATTTTGTTGAGAACCGATTCAAGATTCCATACAGCCAATATTATAAAAGGAACCCCTTTTTCCACGACCACCCCTCAAAAAAGCCACTTGTTTTCGTAGCCATGACTGACCGCCATAGAGAAGTTTTATTGTCACTGTATCAAGCGTCTTCACAAAAGTCTTCGCACGCCGTTTGTTGTGCAGGGGGTCTCAGGAAATTCGAATTCTCATTTCATTGTCAATTTTACTCTGTTCCGTCGCATGGGAAAGGATTCATTTCATTTCAATACGAACTGACAGTAACTGTAAGCCAATGAAGTACATTGTCAGTTATTGGGCGCAAGAATAATGTAATAATTTTAAGGATTTCTTCCCAAAATGTACTTTTAGAATCAAATTTAGCAGTATATAAACGTCATCTATATATATATATAAAACAGTTCCGTAACTGACTGACTGACTCACTGACTCACTGACATACAACGCACAGACCAAACCGCTGGACCAAAAGGGCTGAAATTTTGCTTGGCGATTCTTCTTACAATGTAGGGGTGTACTAAGAAAGATTTTCGAAAAATTCTTCTTATAATTTTTTAAATTAAAATTTTAAGCTTTTTCAATAACTTTTTTTAAGTTTGCATTTAAAATAATAATTTGAGGGTTATAAAATTTATATCACAAGAAAGACCATAAAAATTCCTTTGAAATGAGATCTTTTTCGAATCTTTATCTCTATTTTCTGATTTTTGGTGAATTTTTAAAGATTCATTTTTAGAATTTAATTTATTAAATTCTGATCACGTGATTTCTTTTTCTGGTACTTTAAATAAATTTATCGTCACGTGCATAACAATTAAATAGACAAAAAAATATTTTTTTTCTTGCTAATGCGTCAGACGATTGGACAGTATGCAAAAAAAATATTAAAATACAATAAAAGATATTATGTTCCTGAACTGTACTATATTAACTGTACTATATTCTTTAGTATGTCCTATTACAATTAATTTGAATATTTTTTTCCTACATTATTTTGTCTACAAAAATATCCCTTACGATTTTTTTTCTAAATAGATTTTTTTTTTTTTACATCAATTGTATACATTGATCGTCGTATTTATTATACATATATATATATATATATATATATATATATATACTTTTTTTTTGGCATTAATTGCATACATTGACCGTTGAATTTAATTTGAATGTACTCCGTAGCGAAGTACGGGTTTTCAGCAAGTTTTTTCATAACATTTCATTTAAATTGAGCGGTCATTTTAAGACCGATTTTAAATCTTTTACAACTGTGCGTTTTACCAATCTACGACTCTTAGATATTCGAATATAAGTATGTTTAAAAAAAAAACCTTGAGATACGATAGGTAGGACTCGCGGAATCAGGCAATATCTTTAATGCAGTATCTTTGGAACTGAAGTTGCAAAGCGAAAATTTTCAAAACCCAAAATGCTGCAAACGTATGCTCAGAGCAACTGCAAGATTCAGAGCAACTCGAAGGCAAGTTTTAAAAATAGCGCCTATTCAAATTTTCGGAGAACCAATGAATGTATCTCTGTTAGAAGTAGTCTGTTAAATAGAACAACGGACATTTTGGGGAAAATGTGTATTTATTTAAGAAAAAAAACATAAAAATTAAAAAAATTACAGAACGAAAATTAAGCAGAAAAAGTAAATAAACTTGAATATAATTTATTATGTAATGAAAATAATTTCAAAATCCTTCTTCGAGCCTTTATGGCAGCAAATTGTTCAATTGCATCGCTACAATTTATTGCTTTTCATAGCGTCATTTCTCTGGAAATGATTGCTAGATCATTCAATCGCACTTGATTTGTTGTTCATAGATATTATATTTTTAAAAATTTTCAATTAAGAAAAACTGCTCTCGTGGTAATCCTAAAGTTACAACAACGTTCGGAAATAGGCATTCAAAATTTATTTCTCACTAGCCGGGCTTCGCCTAGCTACGCTGAAGCCATTCGTGTAACATATTTATGTACTTCGGGCCCCACAAAAGAAAAAAAAAGCCTACAAATGTATTAAATTCAAGTGAACAAATTCCTTTCAATTTTCATTCCCGTCGCTGCCGACAGATGGCAGTACCACTTTACCAGATGATTTGGTTTCTTAGCAGTGAGTGATTTTAGAATGAAAATATCTCTAAAACAGAATAAGTGTACGCAGAAAAAATTATCAGTTTTCGAAGCTCTTTCCAAATATGTAACATTTATGTACTTTCATGAGAAAAAAATTATACCGTTTCCTGTATATTTGTCGGCCATTTTTTTTTTTCGAGGATCGGTACCCGCCCGGATGAGTTACGGTCACGTGATCTCTCGACTTCCACTTGTCTCTTTATTAGTATAGAAGATGATGTCATATTCAGTAGTTTATAAATACAGTCGAACCTCCATATATCGAACTTCCACTTATCGAAATTTTCTATAGATCGAACTCTTAGCAAATATGTTCATTACATAGAAAAATTGTTTCTATATATCGAAAAAATCTATATATAGAAATTCTTTTCAAGACAAATTGGGAGATTTTATTCCACTTTAGAATAAAATCTCCCAATTTTCGGCATTTGAAACAATATGTCGTGGACTTCAAATCGCGGAAAATGTCCCTGATGAAGATTTTAGTGAACTGAATAAATACGAACATTTCTTTGAACTTTCCGCAAAACTGGCTGTTCAGCAAGATATTCGAAGTTTTTTTTAACAAGAATGTAACTGTTATCATTGTAACCACTGTCTAGATTGTTTTTCTAAAGGTATGTAGTACTCAATAAATCTTTCATATTAATTCATTTTTTAGTTATTAACTTTCATTTAATGGGATTCGCATATAAATTAGAAATGGAGTTTCGTATACGAAAATTAGCTTTAATTTTTTTTTTTAGGAGAATTATGATAAAACTAAGCTCAATTCTATGTATCGAAATTTCTATATATCGAATTTTTTTCCGGCAATTTGCTACTTCGATATATGGAGGTTCGACTGTAGCTTAAATATTAGCCTATATTTGTACATTTTTACGAATTTCTTCGTATGTCAGATTAATATATTATTTTTGCGATATGGGCGCATTGGCCTGCTTGGCAAGAACAGCAGGCCAGTTATCTAAACGTCCCTGGTTCGATGCTCGTCGCTGCAAATCAATCGCCGTGTTCACTAATGGTGGCCGGGGCACATAAAATTGGTTGGAGCTACAATGTCCTCCAAGTTCTCAAATTTACCTCTGGAGGTATGGGGTCAGGTTTTCCGGTCTCGTCACTTGACCTGGTTCAAAATTTACGGGACCGATGTTCCTTGAGGTCAAGTCATACTTCAGCCCTACCCTTCGCCAAGGACTTAGGATTCGAGGATCTGGGTCCATTAGACTTGGTGTAGGCAGCCAACACCAAGAGGCTTGGAAACAACAACACTTTTACGTTATTCGTTAAATATTTCGTATTTTTACTCCTGTTTCAATTTGGCCAACTCAGCTATGGGACCGGTACTTTTTGCAAGATCTCCTTTAAGCACTTTCGCTGTTCGAAACGAAAAATATCAGAAGATGTAGAGAAAGTACCCATGCAGTGTTGGCATTTATTCTATAATCATACTAACTTGGACCATTCATCATTGCGGTACATTTATGGAATCAATCTCAAAGAAGCTTCTCGTATACTGAACACGACCTTCTGCCTGGCTCTATATTGACGGTTCTTCACTCTCCAGAAGTAAGGCAATTTTTTTATGATTTAATGGTCTATTCAAGAGGTGGGGAACCTTTTTACCATTAGAGGCCACATGTAAATTAGGTAGTAATAAAGGAGGCCGCATAAGTTGATGGACCTATAAATGCGACTTTTATGAAATTATTATAGTTAGGTATAGTTTTAACAGTTTGGTGCATTATATAGAAAAATAACAACAAAAAATTAAGTCCTTATTTATTTATTATTTGACTTAAAAAGTTACAATATAAAATATTATTGTATTCACATAAGGGTAAAAACTTATAACATTAATCATTAATTATTATTATTTTTATAAAATTATAAGATTCATAGATACCACTGAATTTTTTTTATATTTCACTGTTGGTATTTTTATTTATGTAAGCACATATATATATTCAGATTTTTAAATTTGAATAAACAACTACATATTTAAATACCACTTCAAATAAAAATAATAAAGTAGAAGTATTTTTAGATAATTTTAACATTATAAAGAAATACAATAGAAAAATAATCGTATTAAACTATAAATAACTGACATAGCAACAATTCCTAAAATAATTTTAAAATCCGATGGAAAATTTAAGCTAGTAGAATATTGGCATTTGTTTCTTGCTTGAAAGTAATTGAATATTTGGATCAAGCTTCGTAACGCGAAGCCTGCGTACATACATTCAAGCCGTTCTTTATATAATTCCATTGATTTGAAAATTGTAGTAATCTATAAAATTAATTATTAATTAATACAAGTGCTAGCTTTTATGAAGGCCGCACAAGAAGATCACGCCGGCCGCACGTTCCCACCTCTGGTCTATTCTTTTAAACAAACATTCATCCCTTCTAAAGATGTTGGTATATGGGGAACATTTTTAATAAAAATTTATTAAAATCGGAAAGAAAACAATTCATTCGTGTGAAAGTTTAAAATGCAAACATCCGTTACCTCTATAAAAATCTCTTCAACATATTTTTTTTCAATTTATATATTTATTTATATTGGGGGGGGGGGGAATTGTGAAATTTGATCTTTGAAGTAGGGTAATTTGAGCGCTACAATAGGCTTAGTATTTATTGTGTAAAATACGTTCTTAACATTCATTTTAGATGAAATGAATGGCTTTTATCTTGTGTAATCTATATATATAAAAGATCTTGTCTGTTTGTTTGTCCGCTATAGAATCATAGACTGTTTCACCCACCAGGACCAAATTCGGCACAGTTAATGTTTTGGACCCTAGAAACTTAAATCAGGAAAAACAAAATTTTGAGCTCAATTAGTTTTTTTTAAATTAATTTTTTAATGATTTTTGTGCCCCTAAGCGCACCTCTTAAATGTGGATACAGCCCCTTTACGACAACCCTTCAAATTCGATACACGGGGGAAAAGCGGTTTATTCTGAGGGGTGATCTGGGTTGGTTTGAGAGTTGGTCTTGGAGTAACGGCGGGGGGGGGGGGGGGGGGGGGGGAGGACGAGGTGTTTATTTTTCTTACTTTTAGTGGAATCGTGAGTGTAAAAAGGTTTAGAACCGCTGCTTTAGACAATTTTAGACAATGGAGTTCAAACTAATAGAACTTAATAAAATTTGGAAAAAAAAAGGAAGAAAAAAAAGAGAAAAATTAAGTTTGTCCCATGGCCAGTTTTTGGAAGCCTTCTGTTGATCATAAAATGGGAAGAAGTTTAAGAGTTCTACAGGTTTTTTCCCCTAAGTTCGCGAAACAGAGTTAACATACGATATGTATTTGAATTACTTATTCCGTGAAATCATATAAGATAAATCTTTTAGAGTTTTGGGGTTTTTTAAGCAGTAGGTGGAAAAGCTCTTTAAACAGAGAAACATAACGACACATAACTTTCATTCCGAACTATTAGTCCATTAGTTATATTAAGGCAAAAGAAAATTAATGAAATTATTTTTAAAGAATGATTGCCCGGGTAGATATATAGATATACAATTTTTCATGCTTTCCATCAAAAGAATACTGGGTATATCATTTCAGTAGAAACGCGCTAAGCGCATTCTGTCTGGCCAGATGAACATGAAGAGCGGGGGGTGCAGCCCAGTATTTTTTTGATGGAATGCATGAAAAATTGTATATCTATATATCTACCCTGGCAACGCCGGGCAATAATGCTAGTGGTGAATATTTTAGAACGGGGCATACTTTTAATTTTCTCTCCGAAAAATACATAACACTTTTTATTTTTTTAAAGGTTTGCATTTTTACTTTTGTTGTTACATACCTGCAATTTCACTGAAACTTTAAATTATATTGTAAATTAAAATTATCTCCTGAAAATTATTAATTCGTTCTCGCATCTCTCCACTCTTCAAAATTTGACCGGGTAAAGAAATATGGTACGTGCTGCCATCTATGTAAGAAATACGTAAGTTTTGACTGACATAAAATTAAGAAATTTACCGTTTAAAAGAAAAATCTGGCATCCCATGTATTTTTGTGTTTTAATCCTATTTTTATATGCTTATTCACAAAAATCCCTTTACTCATATCTTATATGCTATATGATATTTAATTTTTAAGAAAGCTAAATCTAGCGCTATCATACAAATTAGTGTAATAATTGTGATTTAAAAGGTTTATCCTGTGTTACTTAATGTTAAATAGTTTTCAATCGTACACTCGTAAAAGCAGAGTATAATAATGCAATAATTGTAACTGGATTTGAATCCAATTTCCATAACAAAATCTTACCAAAACAGAAATACTTTTAAAAGAAGATATTAATAAGAATCTAGCATTATTTTTATATTCAAACTAGACTAATACATGCTTTAAAAATACAGTAAAAGATCTCAGTAAACTTTATGCGACGTGTTTATTATCGAGGGTTGTTGGCCACGCATAGGCAAACACAATATCGCCACCAGTATAAATTTAATATTTAATAAAGAATTTGTTATAAAAATAAGAAAAGTAATCACAGTATCTTCTATTGGTCTAAAAGGTTAATAATCAAAGAAGATTGGTTATTATTCTTATTAGTCAAAATTTTACAATAAACGGCCTACGGTCACCCCTGGGTTGTTCTAGCCAGATTTTACCTAAAATTATCAATTTTATTTTTGTTGAGTAAAGTGTACTAAGTCCTTGATTGGGACATAACCCCTTTAATGCTAACATGTTTGCGTTTTGTTTCATATATCCCAAAATTTCACCAATGAATAAAAACGTTTACGAGTGGAATTGGAGTTTTCTATACCATGCAGTAGCCTTTGACTTTTCGGTTAGATCGGAAGAAGTTTGGTTGCCGCTAACTTGGCGATTTTTTACTTCCTGTTATGATGTACCCTCTTTTTCTGGCTACCCTTACGATTCCGTGTGAATAACGGAATCGTAATTCACACGGTTCCGTTATTCACACGGAAATATTGTGAATAACGGAACCGGAAATATTGTGAATAACGGAATTCACGCGCCTTTGATAGCAACCCTGTTTACAGAAAGCAATCCATGAAGCTGTAGCTTCAATGAGCAATCTAATCCTAGCATCGGGTTTGCTCCTGCTGCCATCTATTGAATTATATAGGAATCTATTATAAGTTTTTTTTTCAATTTCAGCGTAATTTAGTATGTTTTAAAATCCGAATTACATGTATAACACACGATTCAAAGATAGTTTAACCAAATAAGTTATTGAATTTTAAATTTGCTTTCTTCAAATATCTATTAAACCATCTTAATTTGAAAAATTTTAGTTTGTTAATTATAAAATAAATTTATTGAATAATTAGCTTAAATTAAAAAGATTAAACTTTTAAATTTTAATAATTTATATTTATTTTAATGTATAACTTTAAAAAAAATCAATAAATTGAATTTAAAGTTTTTAATTTTAATTTTTTATATATACAATCTTAATGTATAATTTTTAAAATATCAATAAATTGAATTTTTAAGTTTTACATTTTAATTATTTATATTTATTTTAATGTATAATTTTTAAAAAATCAATAAATTGAATTTAAAGTTTAAAATTTTAATTATTTATATTTATTTTAATGTATGATTTTTAAAAATCAATAAATTGAAGGTATAAATTGAAGGATGCTAAATGCATTTTTACGATTACTAAAGGGAGCAATATTGAACACTTTAAATTCTGTAACACTTTTGGGTAATAGAGATTAAAATTTTATCTTTCTTGTTATTCCATGAGATCTAACTGTTAGTAAAATTATGGACATATTACACTAAATAACCCAACAATCAGAAAACCATATTTAACTCCCTTAATAGTAGACATAATTAGTACCCTTATAATCTTCAACCTTTTAATTCATTTAGTAGCTAGTGTTTATGCATGAATTTTAATGCAGGTTGATGGTAAAATCATTTTTAAATAGCAAGATATTTTTTACTTTATTATTAGTAAATAGATGGCGCGACTCTAAAACCTATTACACCTCTTCCTTGAAAAATGGTGCAGAAATATGCGAATCTGATTGGTTCCCGCTCTCACAAGAAATTTGATTTTGCGTGGGTGGGCAATTAAAACATTTTTCATGATGTACTTTCTTTTCTCGCCACCGGACTCCGTTGAGATCGGTCGCTCTCCACTTAGCTCTCTAAGCCTCTCACGTGCCTCTACTTCTGTGCTTGTGACCTCACGGGGATTTTTCAATCTTGCGTGTGTGTGACGGGCCAGTTTTAGTGGCAGCTTTTCGCTTGCCTTTGCTAATTTGGATGCGTATAGGATTTGGATTTTGAATGGAGCGTGCGGAAAGCACGGCTGTGACTCCGGGGAATGTCCCGGATATCCCCACCGACCCAGCAACGATTACCCCCTTGCCTACTGTTAACCCTACACCTCCTACCATTGACGAACAAGTCTACTACTACAATGACAACTTCCCAACTGACTGGCCCTTCTACGAGCTGATCTCCAAGTTCCTGGCATTTTCGAGAACCGTCATCGGTGCAACTGGTGAAAAAGATGCTCATTCCGTGAGTATGTTTTTGGAATCTCTGCATAGTGTGCTCAAAAGACACAGTACTAATATTGAAGATTACCTGGCCCTCAACCTTTTCCGACAATTTTACGATGTGTATTACAAAGATATTAACGATCTTTTAGCTCCACATCACGTTAGGATCACCATAGTTGATCATGTTCCCACCCTTTATCACTTCCCAAGAAAACGTAAGCTTTCTAAGGAAAGCATAGAAGTAAATGTAACTACTCAAAATAAATTCGCCGGATTAACTGACGAAAGTGAGATCCCAAGTACCCAACCCTTTGAAACTGAGGAATCCGTTATGGATACTCAGAATACCGAAGGTAACGATAATAGCAAAGCCAAATCACCCTCGAAAAGATGTCATGTCTTTTTCGAGGTCAGTGAAAACTGGCGTACGGTCATTAAGACCATTAATGAAATGTCGAAGGATGTCGAAGCATCGCTAACCGGCTCCCTAATTAAAGTTAAAATTAACTCTGTAGAATCCTACAGAAATATACAAAGCTTCCTAGACAGCCAGAAAATACCCTTTAGAACGCTGGATCCTAGATCCGAGCGTCCAAAGAAGTATGTTCTGCGCGGTCTCCCTGTTTGTACCCCTACCAGCGATATTGAAGATGCGCTACGCACAATTGGCGTTGAGCCGATTAAAGTAGCGTACCTCACTAATCGCAAAACTAGGCGTCCCATGCCTTTATTTTTGGTGACCGTCAGGCCCTCCCCAAACCTTGATAATTTAAGCTCCCTAACCCAGATTAATTATCTAAGAGTGTCTTTTGAACACTACACTCAAACTGGCGTCAGCCAATGTTACAGGTGTCAGATGTTCGGACACTCTTCGATGAATTGTAAACTTTCCCCACGCTGTGTTAAGTGTGGGGGATCTCACGTCCCAGGGGAATGCCTTCTGAAGGACTCTGACGATAAAACTTGCTGTGCTAACTGCAAGGGAAATCACACAGCCAACTACAGAGGGTGTCCCCTTAACCCCAAAAATAAGAATAACCTTAAAGTTAAGGACCCTAAGTCTGCACTAATTAGACCTAATCCCTCTACTAACAACAAGAAACCTGTTGTATTTATCCCTGCTCCCCCACCTAAAACATCGGCATGGAAAATCCCCATAGCTTCCACAGTTGATAGTGAAAAGAGCACTGCTTCGACATCCAGAGAAATGCCGAAAAATGACATAGACATAGACATAGACATAATTCGCATGTGAGGCTCCTGGGAGCAGAGCTCCATATCCTCGGTATCTTTGTGGAAAATATCATTATTACCGTTCTCACGTGATGCAGTACAGAGCCGAAAAATGCACATGGACATGGACATGGACAGAAGAACTTCGTGAGGTACCCAGTGGGCCTGAAAGGCCCATCACCCTCAGTATGAGTATGCGGAAAACTGTTGCTTTTTACAAATGGCCCAAAGATATGAATAATAGGGGAAAAAAAAAAAAAAATATATATATATATGAAAATATATATATAAGATTAAAATAAAATTAATTATATTTAAGTAATTAATAAGTTAAATTAAGAGTGAGATGAAAACAAAAAATTAATTATGACTATTGAATTAAAACAAGAAAGAGAAATTACTAACAAGAAAACTCTAAGTTACAAGTAATAGCAGCGAAGGTCAGCGAGTTGAAACAATATGCAAGGCCGGGAAGAGATCCCGCGCAAGATAATTAAGTAATTTAGGCTGTAATAGGTGGTTACAGCAGTAAAAATAGCAAGGAGATGATGAATTTGATAGTCGAAGAAGGGAGAAAAGCGATTGGCCGAGAGCCCAGAAAAGCTCGAAGCTGATTGGACGAAGAAATAAGGTCCAGGATCTTCTAAGAAAAACTACCCAAGTGAAGCAGCAAGCATGGGGCCGATACTGCTCTGCGTTTCCCCTTGCTACTTAACCTCTCAAGCACCTGACTTTGCTGATATTAGCTTTAGAACTCATTTTAATGCCCGCCCTAGTAATTCCATCGCTCTACTAATTACTTAATGCTTTACGTAACTTAACTTAAGATCACTAAACTGTAAACTAATCATTAATTTTTTGTTAAAAATTTTTATTTTTAATTTTTTTTTTTTTTTTTTTTTTTTTTTTTTTTTTTTTTTTTATTTTATTTTATTTTTCTTTTTTTTTTTTTTTAACTACTAAATCTCAGTACTACCTTTGCATTAATAGAACGGTAACATTGATACATGCCACGTTGACTACCGAGGATATGGAGCTCAGCGCTCCCAGGAGCCTCTAGAACTTTTAAGTCGAAGTCGAAGCATGGGGCCGAAAGGAGGAAAGTGAATGGATTAGAGCCACACAGAGCTCGCAAGGGGATTGGCTGAAGAAATAAGGTTCACAATCCTAGAGAAATAATTGTACAGGGGGATCAGCAGGCAGAAAAATAAGATTTTATGGTTAAGTTTTGAGAAAAATAAGAGCAATTAAGGGAAAATTAGGGAAAGGAGGTATTGGAATTAATTCCTGTACAAAGTACAAGAGTAGCGCGAGGCCTGCGTGAGAAAAGTCTATTGTCATAATCGGGAAGATTAGCAAGGTCTTCATTAGGTACAGAATGGATATTAGCAAAGAAATTAGTGGCGAGTTTAACTATTGCAAGGCGGATAGGATCGATATTTAAGTCTTTATGAATGGAATAATTATTTTTGTACCTGCAGGCTTTGGTAATTAACCGTAAAGTTTTGTTTTGGGTAGTTTGTAATTTCTGAATATGGCTGGAAGCCGCAGACCCCCAAACAGGCGCAGCATAGAGGAGTATAGGTCTAAGGACAGTTTTATAGAGCAAAAGTTTATTATCTATACTCATCTCATTATGGTACAGAAGGTGGGCAATGTCTTTACGCGCTTTAAAGAATTTACAGATGTTATTATTAATATTCTTTTTCCAAGTTAATTTACTATCCAAGAAGATACCAAGATATTTAATTTCTCTTTCAAAGTGAATGAGCTGGCCACAAACATTTACAGGGGGAGGGGGGATTCTACTGTAAGAGAAGAAGATGGCTTTAGTTTTAGTAGGGTTTAATTTGATACGCCATTTATCGAACCAACGTTCGAGGATAGTGATATGTCGTTGAAGGTAAAGATGCATGAATTTAATATTGTGATTTTGAGCGAGAATTGCTGTGTCATCAGCGTAGAGGGCAAGAGTGGTATTCGGGGTAGATGGAATGTCGTTAATGAAAAGGGAAAAAAGCACCGGACCTAATTTAGAACCTTGAGGAATACCAGCATTAATAGGGCGAAGAGAAGATGTATTACCAGAATAGCAGACTGCAAAAGTTCTGTCAGTGAGATAAGATTGGATAAATTTAATAAGGGCAGCAGGAATTTTAAATTTAATTAATTTATAGATAAGGCCACTGTGCCAAACAGTATCGAAAGCTTTAAGTATGTCAAAAAAGACTGCACCAGTCTGCATTCGGTTCTGAAGTCCATCATGGATGAACTCAGAGACGCGAAGCAGCTGATGAGAGGTAGAGTGCTTGGGTCTAAAACCAAATTGTGCATTATTAAGGATGTTATTGTCATTAATAAAGTTATGAAGACGAGTGCAGAAAATATGCTCAGTCAACTTTGAAAGAGAAGTAAGCAGACTAATAGGCCTATAATTTTTAGGAAGGGAGGGGTCCTCACCAGGTTTATGAATAGGAAAGATATTGGCGGATTTCCAAGCAAGTGGAAAATACTTAAATTTAAAAATACAATTAATTAACTCAGTAAGGTAATCGGCATATTGAAGAGGGAGATTTTTAAGAGCGTTATTATTGATACCGTCTTGACCAGGGGCTTTACGATTAGGGAGGGAATTAATAGCACTAATGACTTCGTTAATATTAGTATTTTCAATCTCACTATCATGGTTGTTGTTATTAAATTTATTAAGGGTGTCGTAAACTTTATCGATAGTGCTAGGGCAGAACACACTGGCATGAGGGTTAAACTGGGTTTCATAGTTATTGGCTAAGGCTTCAATTTTATCAATATCGTTAGTGAGGGTACCATTATTAGTATTGAAAGTGGGAAGGGGCTTGTGAGGTCTTCTAATTCTTTTAAGGTATTGCCAGATGGAATTGTCACTAGGGGCTAAGGATTCAATAAATTCCTTCCATTTATTATTCTTGAAATTTTTGATTTTGTTTTTAACTTGAGTATTAAGAGCTTTATAGATACTGTAGATATTGGGGTCTTGGGTGTGTTGCCAGGATTTCCTAGCATTATTCCTATATTTAATGAGATCGACAATATACTGCGGCAATTTATGGTAATGATGAATGGGGGAATGGACCTTAGCAGACTCAAGGGCATTTTGGATAGTATTTGTAATGGAGGTAACAGCAAGATCTATGTCAGCAGAATTATTAATGGAGTTAAAGGGTGGGGGAGAGTTAGCAACATACTTAGTGTAGGATTGCCAGTTAATATGGGAAGGAGGGAGAATTTTTGGAAGCAAGGGGTTACAATTTAGATCAAGTTTGACAGGCAAGTGATCGGAGGAGAGATCAACAATAGTATTAATATCATAAGGAAAGGCTATATTATTAAGTAGAGCAAAATCGATAGTGGACTGAGAGCCAGAGAGGCCAAATCTAGTGGGGTGAAGAGGGAAGGCAATATCAACAGAATTATTAATGGAATAGGAGTTAATTTCTTTACCATAGCTATTAGTGGTGGGATTATTATGCGGATTCCAGCGTGGGTGGTGGGCATTGAAGTCGCCAAAGAGGATAACATTGTGATCCAGATTAAATAGCTGATCAAGTTCATTGGTAATAGGCCTGCCATTCATGACCCGAAGGTAGGTAGAGACAAAAGTTAAAGTTGTGTGGTTATTGATCCAAATTTTAACAATGGTATTTTCTAAGGTATGTAAATTAAGACTAGGCAAATGATTATGTTTAATATTTCTTTTCACATAGATCGCCGTACCACCAAAACGAAGGGGGGAATTATTGCTAGGGTCAAGACGGGGGGTGAAGTAAAGATTATAATTTTGAATTTTAAGGGATCTAGGAGTATTGGATTTTAGTTCCTGTACCAAAATGAGATCTACGGGATTTTGAATGACAAACTCCCGTAGCTCATGAATGCGTGTACCCAAGCCGTTAGCATTCCAGCTCAGAACAGAAATTATGGGAGAATTAGAGGGAGTGAATTAAGGGGCAACAAGGTTGGCTGTCTCGTTTGAGGCAGCAGAAAGTACTGAATTTAATGAGGTAGAGTTTAAGGAGTTAATTAGACTTTGAAAGTCTTTGATGTTTAGGTCGTTACATAGGTTTCTGATTTCTTTTAGAACATCTCTGATTTTGATAAGTTTATCTAGAGAGCAGTCAAGGTTTCCCAAGGGCTGCTCACTAGTGGTTTGAGGATTATTAATAGAATTTTGAATAGTTTCAGGTATATTATGTGTGTCATTACCAGAGGGGGGACGGGATGCTGAATTTTGATTAACAATTTGACTGAAAGAAATGTTGGGTGTTACGGGTTTATTAGTGAACATATTTCCAGAATTAGTGGGCACAACAAGTTGAGGGGGGTAATTACCAGCTCTTGCTGCTTCCTTGATAGTTTGGATTTGTTTTCTGCGGTATTTCACTTGTTCGGGATGAGCACTACATCCCCGAAAATTGGCCGGATGGTCACCGCCGCAATTGGCGCAGATGGCTGGGGTGTCCCTGGATTTGGTGCAGTTAATAGATGCATGAGCACCAGCACATTTCATACAAACGGCTTGAAGCAGGCAGACTTCACTGCTATGGTGAAATTTTTGACAATTAAAGCATTGTTTTGTTCCCTTGAACTTGTAGGCCTCAATACGAACCACAAATCCAAGGAAATTCCTGCATTCATATATATCTTTGATATTTTCCGTTTGCCTAAGGTGGCAAAGAAAGATGGGTAGGGGCTCCTTAGTTTTAAATTTTCTTAGTTGGGACACTCTATTCACTTGAAAATTAAGATTAGTTAATTCTGATTTGACTTCCTCAATGGGAATGTCACATGGGATACCCTTAATTAGAATTTTGAGGGGCCTTTCACTCTTTGGGTTTTTTCCGAAAAATTCAATTTTGCTTTGGACCAGATACCTTTGTATCGTCCTGAATTGTTCAATAGTGATAGGAGTAATTTTGATAAATTTGCCCGAAACAGTCTTTGGTAGATCAACGTTAATAAGATTTTTAATAGTCTCAATAATTTTGTGATAGTTAGGAACCATTTTTATGAAAAAGGGTTCAGGTTTGGGTTCCCGGGTAATGGGATCATCAAGATTATCAACTTCGACATCAGACCCATCATCACCGATAGGATCATATTTATTCCTTGTTTCCAAGGCATTAGATTTAGCTATTGATAAGAGGTCTTCACGCGCAACTCGCTTGACCCGTGGCTCGTTATTGTCATTATTACGTTTAGATTTGCTATTTTTTGTATGGAAATTAGAATTATGAAAGCTCAGTACTTCAGTTAGAGAATTTAAAGTTTCTGGAGTGGGCCGTTGTAAAAATGCAACAAAGTATTTCCACATACCTTTAAGTTTGATGAGGATTTGGTCCTGTTGAATACCAGAAGCATCGTGATAGTCCTTGATGAATTTGTCTGTCGTACCGTAAATCAGTTCAAAAGTATTGGCAGAATCTTTGAATCTACCAGCCGGAATGTAGGCTTTGATGGTATAGAGGCAATTAGTAAGTTCCGTGATGTCGAAGTTATCAGGATCAAGATGTGAATAGCCGGTCTCCGAAAACGAGGGTAAGTCGCAATCCATATTAGCGTTCGTCATAATACTGACGCTCACCAAAATACGTCCGCTCAGAGCAAAAGCCAAGAACAGAATAACAAACTGCGAACAGTCAAATAAGTGCCGAAAAATGCCGAAGTCACCCCTCCTTTATAACCTCGGGTCGGATCGAAATTCACCCAATCAGAGCGCGCCTAGGAGATCCAATCCGAAAGCGCGTAATGACACCATCCCTAGTGCTGCCCCAGTTGCAGCTGCTTCAAATCAGAGTGGTGAATCTGCTCATGACGAGCGGCCAACTTCAACTTTTGCTGAATTTGCAACTATAATTCGTGCTATTAAGGACTTTATGTCCGATTATAACATTGCCGACATTATGCTTCTCTTTAAGAGAATTTCGGCACATATGCGCACTCAAACTGATGTATTTTCCAAAATGGTGGCGGTATTCAATGAAATTGCATTATACTTAGATCCACCAACCGGTCATGAGTAGTCGCTCCACTAATCGTTCACTGCGGGTTTTATTCTGGAATGCTAACAGTCTTTCAAACAAAATGAATGAATTCAGGGAGTTCATGGAAAATTCGAATATAGACGTTGCCCTGATACAAGAAACTAGATTTCAAGCACCTTGGCGCTTTAACATCTGTAATTACTCGCTCTACAGGACCGACCGTCCTCGCCCCCCTAATACTCACCAGCCTGGAGGTGGCACTGCAATTTATGTCCGTAGGGGCCTCGAACACTTTAAAATTAATAATATTAATACCACTAACGTTGAGAGCACATCTATAATGTTACTCCCTGACAGAGTCAATAAAATCTTAATTTCTTCTATCTATATTCCCCCCAATAAAACCTTCCTGTGCTCTGACTTTAATAATATCCTAAATACCAGTAACTACTGTATTGTGGCGGGTGATTTCAACGCACACAATACAGCTTGGAACTGCCGAAACTCAAACCGTTCTGGCCGTGCCCTTCATAAATTTATCAGTGATAATCCTAATGTTAACTTAATTATCCCCCCCACCCCCACCCATTTTTACGTTTCGGGATCCAGTACTATCGACCTTGCTCTAACCAAAAATATCCCCTACCCTTATACTGTAGAAACTTTAGACCTCTTTGACTCTGATCACCTTCCTGTATTAATAAATTTTGATCGACAAGTCGATATTCAAAATCCTTCCCCCCCCCCCCCCCACCCGCACTAACTGGAAGCAGTTCCAAGAATTATTACAATATTCTACCCTCTATTTCCCCATCATTCGTTGTCCTGAGGACATTGAGCACGCCACCAACAGTTTAAAAGAAACTATAGAATACGCCAAGGCTAACTCAACGCATACTTTGAAAAAGCCGCGCTACCATAACCTCCCGCCAAACATTGTTAAATTAATTAAGGACCGTAACGCGGCTCGAAAATTATTCCAATTTACCCGCCTCCCCCAACACAGGAGTAATTATCATCTCCTGCGCGCTCGCGTTCGTCGCGATATTCGGACTTTCCGTAACTCTACTTGGGCTGATTTCATTCAAGGCCTCAGTCCCGATGATAACTCCGTCTGGCAATTTGTCAGACGTATGCGTAAGCAGCATTCCAATTTTCCGCCCATTCATGGCCCCCACAGAGTTGCAATGACTGACATAGACAAAGCAAACACCATTGCTGACACGTACAGAGAACAGTTCTCTCCAAATCATGACCTAGTCGACGAGGAGAATGATAGACTCGTCCTCTCGACTGTGCAAAACTTTCTCTCCACCCCACCCTCTGACCCCACCTCCCCCACTAACTTCTTTGAAATAGCTGACATTATTCAAAAACTTAAAAATAAAAAAGCCCCTGGCATCGACAACATTAACAACTTAATTCTTAAAAACCTCCCTACCAATATAATATTCTATTTCACCGTAATTGTTAACGCTATCCTTAAATATAATTATTTCCCCAAATGCTGGAAAACTGCTATTATCTGTCCCATCCCCAAGCCAGGGGGGGACCGCAATCTTCCCCAGAGTTACCGTCCAATCAGCTTGCTGTGCTCCCTCAGTAAGGTGGCGGAGCGCGTTATTCTTCACAGAATCAACGATCACCTCGACCAGCACGATATTATCATACCAGAGCAGTTTGGCTTTAGGTCTGAGCACAACACGACGCAGCAGCTCCTCAGGGTAGTTGAATTTGCCCGCGACGGGTTACAGGGTAAACAATCTACCGCTGCTCTGTTTCTCGATATTAAATGCGCGTTCGACAAGGTCTGGCACCCGGGACTCATCTATAAACTTATTCAAATTAATCTGCCAGACAGTCTTATTCACTTAATTTATAACTATCTTCATAATCGAAATTTTGCCGTCCGCATACACAACAATCTGTCCCGGAACAGGTACATAACGTCTGGTATTTTACAGGGTTCGATCCTTGGACCTAGCCTGTTCAATTTATTCGTGAACGATGTGCCGCGTGGAGTTAATACTCTACTCGCTATGTATGCGGATGACACTGCTATCCTTTCCTCCTCTCACAATGAAAACTACCTGACTATTCAAATTCAGCGTCATATCGACACCTTAGAAGCTTGGTTCACGCGCTGGAAAATTCGAATCAACCCTTCTAAGTGTCACGCGATCTATTTCAGTAATCGCTTTACCAATCCTCCGCGTCTTTATATTCAACAATCCCCACTCGAATGGGAAAACACAGTGAAGTATCTCGGCGTAACTCTGGACCGCAGACTCACATGGAAACCCCACATTACTAATATTGTCAGCAAATGCGATGCTGTCATCATGCAACTCCGAACGCTATTTTTCAGTCCCCATATGACTATGAGAAACAAAGTGCTACTATTCAAACAATGTGTACTTCCCGTCGCCCTATATGCTGCTCCTGTGTGGTTTTCAGCCGCACAAACCCACATTAAAAAAATCGAAATCTTCCAGAATAAAACTCTCAGGCGTATTCGCCGAGCATTCCGTTACCTGTCGAATTCGACTATCAGACGTGACTTCGACATTTCAACTTTCTCGAAACAGGCTCATAAAATTTGTAAAAAATTTTATGAAACCCTTCCTAACATTCGTAATGAAGTACTCGCAGAATTGCCAGATTATGACCATTCTCTCCCTGCTAATCGTAAACGCCCTAGGGCGTGTCTCCTCAGGAGCTAACATTAACTATCGCATCGCGATACTCATTCTATCTACCGCATCGCGATACTCATTCTATCTTGCACACCTGCTTATGTCCTGCCGTAGCGCAGAGGCATCGCGCTGATCTGTGAAACCCTGACTTGTGGGTTCGATCCCAGGTGGTATCGCACCTTCCAAATTTTACATCTTGATATTTCTTTTTCCCCCGTGGAATTCTGCTTCCTACTCATTACGAATTGTATGACCCTGAAGAGGGCCTTTTTTTTTTCTCTTTTGATGAGGGCCACCTAACTTATTCCTATTTCTTGCCTTGTAACTTTAAACTTAAATTATTAATTTTTAAATATTTAAATCTCTATTACATGTTATATTCCTAAGATATTATTTCCCCCACCCTTTTAATTATAGAAGGATTAACTTTAATTTACTAGTAATTTTATTGATGTAACCCCACTCTTAATTATCTAATTATCCTTTAAACTTTAACTACTGAGCACACTATCATTGATTACTTGACATCTTGCGTACTGGAGATAAAACCACATGGCCAAGGAACTCCATTCATCTCTCTATTCTGCTCAGACTCATTCTATCTTGCACACCTGCTTATGTCCTGCCGTAGCGCAGAGGCATCGCGCTGATCTGTGAAACCCTGAGTTGTGGGTTCGATCCCAGGTGGTATCGCACCTTCCAAATTTTCCATCTTGATATTTCTTTTTCCCCCATGGAATTCTGCTTCCTACTCATTACGAATTGTATGACCCTGAAGAGGGCCTTTTTTTTTTCTCTTTTGATGAGGGCCACCTAACTTATTCCTATTTCTTGCCTTGTAACTTTAAACTTAACTTATTAATTTTTAAATTATTAAATCTCTATTACATGTTAAATTCCTAAGATATTATTTCCCCCACCCTTTTAATTATTGAAGGATTAACTTTAATTTACTAGTAATTTTATTGATGTAACCCCACTCTTAATTACCTAATTATCCTTTAAACTTTAACTACTGAGCACACTATCATTGATTACTTGACATCTTGCGTACTGGAGATAAAACCACATGGCCAAGGAACTCCATTCATCTCTATATTCTGCTCAGACTTTCTTTTCTGGCTACTCTCCCATGATTCCATGTGAGTGCGCCTTTGATAGCAATAACCCTGTCACTGGTCTACACTGACGTAATTTCAACTCCTTTGAATAGAAAATTCTGATTTAAATTCGCTGATCTCTGGGACATTATAACATTTTGCATTTCCATTCTCCCCCACTTTTTCTGTGGATAGAGGTGCATTCTGAGCTGTGAATACTCTCTGCTTATCACTGATTTCAACGATTGCCGATGGAGAACGGTGATATTTCGATGATTTTCTTGTCTGATTTGGAGCGAAAGGGGAAAAAAATGTGTAATCGAATGGTGCATGATGATGGGTTTAATTTCTAATTGTTTTGAATGTAATGTTTGCAGGTCTCCCATGAGTTTAACCGAGAGAAAGGAAATCGTTGATGGATACGAATGGACGTGTCGTAAGTACGGTGAGAATCCTCATCGAGTGAAAAGGTATGTGTGAAAGGGGAGTTGGTTTGAAGAAAGCCATCTCAGTATGACTGATGTTGACTTATTTGTGGCTTTTTAAGGTTCCAAAGAAGTTTATATCTCACGAGCTGAATGTGTCCGATCGATCCATCACCGATTGGATGAATTTCTGTAGAGATGTCTGTGTAGATATGGTTGTGGCTGAGAACGATATGATCGGGGGTCCAGGAGTTGTGGTAGAAATAGATGAGAGTAAATTCGGAAAGAGGAAATATAATTGAGGGAAAAGAGTCGAAGGAAAATGGGTTTTTGAGGGTGTCGAAAGGGGATAGAACAAATGTTTTTTTTGGAGGTTGAGAATGAAAGGAGTAAATTGGTTTTGCTTGAGGTGATTAAAACATACGTGCCAAGTGTTCCGTAAAAAACGTATTCGTTCCGTTTTTTAAGCTTTGTTACGAAAATATGTTTTGAAGCAAAAATATCCCTATTTTTACTTTCCCAGCACCATTGCTTTTTTCCTCTTACATCTCGTTTTCGAGATTCCCCTCCTAGCAGCTTACACTATACAAAAACTTCCTGGACAGCAAGCAACTTCTACAACGTTAGAAAGAAAGAGGAAGTCAACATCATGTGCTTCACCTAAACTAATAAAAAAAAGTAAAATCGACCTCATTTGCTTCACCAATACCAGTAAAAAAATTTAAATTAATGTCAAGTCCTTCACCCAACTCTGTAAAGCAGTTAAAACCAACCTCATGTGCTTCTCAAAAATCAGCAAAAAAGGTAAAATCACTTGCAGAGTCACCATCATCTACCAATAATAATAATTAACGCATATTGCAATGGGAATAAAGAATTTTTCTTGCATTAAGCTCAAATTTTGATCATACTTAAAGCGCCCGTGAGCTGCGAAGGTTTGTTCTCGTGCCGCAGTTTGCCACTAGTGACTACGACCTGAGAGTGAAAAGTTGCGTTGAAAGTGAAGTCCACGATGGAGGAAAAATTAATATAGGCAGTTCGAGGGAGAACAGTACTATACGATACGTCACATGCTGACTAAAATTGTTGATTTGGGAAGAAATAGCCGAAGAAATTGGAATGAAATCTGCTAAGTTTTTATAATTTTTTTACTTAAGATTAATTTTTTTTTAAGTGTACATGGGAAAACGGTTGCTCTTTTCAATTAAAAGTGTTTCTTGAATTAGTTTGCTTACAATGTATTCAATTTGCTCTCATGTAAATTCATCCTTTTGGACTACTACCGATTTCCGCTGCACCTTTTTTCTTATTTTGGATAACATTTTATGTACAGCAGATTTTCGGCGAAAACAAAACTGCTTTGTAGGTATATTTCTTTATTTTCTATACAGATGTGTGTCATAGTTAGTATAATAAATGACAAGAATTATTTAGTTGAAAAGATGTAGATTTGTAGTTAAAAATAAAATAAACACGTAATCTTGAACTTTAATTTCAACTTCTACAAATATTTTATTATCACGTACAGTAAAATAATAACATTGCTCCATGTTCCGTACAGACGATTCGAAATGATGCATTTTCTCGGAATGATTTTATTTACTAGGAACTACCAATTAGTTACGTTCCCCTTTAACATGTTTTTCCGTTCGGAGGTAGGTATTAAAATTTTTCCGAAAGAAACTTTATCCAACCGGAATTTTAAAAGTAACTTTAATTTAAATTTAAATGATTGAGAAAAGAAAGGTGTTACAACATTAAAAAAATAAGCATTAAAAATGTATTATGTTTATTAAAAAGTATAAATATATAATGCTTTAAAGATTAATTTTTATATTGTAATTATTATACATTCTCAGCACTTTCCATTCAACACGCAATCTCTCTGCCAAGGAACTGAACCTCCGGGTGAATTAAAGTATTCCGTGAACTTTTGACGAATCCAAAACGCTTAAGATCCACTTCGTGCATTGGTTTGATGCAGTGGACGTAATTGGTACTGAGGCAAATCCTGTTCGGTGATATCACCTCCAGTTTGCAATACTGCAGAATTTCTCAAATAGTTGTGCAGTACGCAAGATGCTTTTGCAATTTTTACTACAACGCTTACTTTACATTCAAAAGGAGAACGAAAACGCGAAGCAAGAATACCAAAAGAGCACTCCACAACTTGCCTAGCCCTCGAAATAGTTTACACGGTAATAATTTCTATATTTTTCATTAGAAAATTCATTCTTGAGAATGAATTCTCAGTGCGTCTTTCTTTTCTTTAGGTAATTGCTTTTCGGAAGCTTTTCACGAAGTAATGTTGCAATTACTTGGTCTTCGAATTCATCGGAATCAGATTTCGAACTAAGTTATGATTGTATATACATTGCCATCGCGCGCATTTTCGTTTAAACACCCTCATTGGCACGCAGTTCAGATAGAACTGCTTCCCAACTTTCGCTCTCCCTGCGCGCAGTTGATTCAATCCTGCTTCCCTGCGTCACCCTGCTTCACCTCACCTCACCAAGCTGCGTCTCAACTTGCGCCAGGCCATTTTTTGTGAAAAATGTGATTGTCATTTATGAAACATATAATGTGATGTTTTAAATTGAAGAGCCGAAAATTCACAAGATGAGAAGAGAGTTATCGAATTTTTTTGAATTGTTGGTGAGGTTTGGGAAAATATCTGTCTCAACTAGCTCGAAATGTGTATTTAATGTGAAATTTGATGTATTTAAAAATCAGAAGGATGATAAAGGTTTAGTTATAGGATCCGAAACATCAGAATTTGTCAAAGAATTGTCTGAAAGCGATATTTTACAGTTCTATTCTTGTGTTAGAAAATATTATACAACATCTTGTTGCTCTTTTTTTTATTATTTATTTATTATTTTTTTTCGATTCTGTCGCGTGCTGTGTTCCTTATTTTTTTCTTGGGAGGTTGGCAGCTATGTTAAAAGGAATGTCAAACAGGGTTCTATAACTGTGTCCGGTTGCTGGAAGGCGTATGATTGCCTTAAAGATGAAGGCTTCATACACCTTTCAGTCAATCACAGTGTCACTTTTAAGGACCCTGTGTCTGGAGCTCACACAAATTCCATAGAGGGTTTGTGCAACTCCATTAAAAGATCCCTCCGCGGAACTCGGAAATGTGAGAGTCAATTTGACTCTTATCTGGCCGAGTTCATGTGGAGAAAACGGCATGAATGTTCAGAAAATTTCGTTTTCGATTTCCTATCGGCGATCGTAAAGGCCTCCCCCCCCCCCCAATCTAAAGATGAGAATGATGAAAAAGAAAACCCACAGCCAAAAAAATCTATAAATAAATAAAGTAATTTAAAAATTTTAAAAAAATTAAAAATTTATGAAAACTCAAAAAAAATTTAAATGCGGACGAATTTTAACGTAAATAAGGAACAACAAGGTAAGTCAATTTTCATAATTTTTCTGTTTGTCAATTGTGTAAGGTGTCGGACTACGTTTAAAATGTCAATTTTTATGCAAATTCTGAAATTTTTTATATTTCAGAAGGGAGATTGTAAATTTCTGTTTCTAAATCTACTTTTATGTTTTTCTGTACTATAATCAGAATTTCAATGCAAATGAAAATTTTAATTGCTTTTTCTGAAGAACTTATATTTTCTTCAAAATGTAATCATTAAAATGTATTTTTCATTACAAATTTCCGATAGTTCGAACCAAAACTTAAAATTTAAATGTAATTATGAAACTATTTTTCATGAAATGTAGTCGGATACCTTAAACTTTTCATGTTGCGATTTTTTTTGAAAGGTCGCCAGAATTTCTGAGTTCTCCTTTTTTTTTCTTCTTCATATTTCGTTGTTCTGGTATTTTAAACTTTTAAAAACAGCAAAACAACAAAATACGAAGGGTCGAAAAAAAAAATGGCGGACTCAGAAACGCAAATTTGGCGACTTTAAAAAAAAATCGCCAAAAAGTCGCCAACCGCCCCAGCTTCTTCCGATTTTTCATGTATATATATATATATATATGACAGGCGTTTGGTTTGCCTGTTCTCACATTAATTTGCAGTCATCATCTTAATACTGGTGGCGAGTGGTAAGTAGTCTAAATCAAGTAAACAAACATAGTTCCAACGAAATCAAGTTTAATTTATTTCTTCTTCCAGCAACCACTGATCCAAGTAGCGCATATTTGAGCGCTCGCCATTTTCAAATTGTGGACCCAGCTGACACACGTCCACCAGCAACGATTAAATCCCGCGTTCTGCTAGATCCCACGACCAAATTCCGCGCGCCAACTCTCTCTGCACATGCATAGAGCCCAAACTAGATATCTTTGAAGGAGAATTATATAAGATTTCCTCTTCGAAAGCTTAAACCACAGACGCGCCAAGATTATATATTGAAAAGGGGAATTTCCCTTTCCCAATTCGCGTCTTGAAATACAAACAATTAGAGGCGAACTACGCCACGAATATAATTTAATTCTCAAGCCCCCTTTAATTTACATTGGTTATTCCCTTCCCAACTTAAGTTCTGACATATATATATATATATATATATTGATAAATTGGATTGGACCGCTCGTGTTAAATAAAGATCGTGTAAAAAAGATTCGTGCAAAAACAGAATTAGGTGTATACCCAAACTACTCTACTAATCAGTGCGTAGTTGTAGATAAATATCAAAAGTTCGGAAAGGGGGGGGGGGGGGAGTTAACACGAGAATCTCTACTCGCTGCGTCAAGGCATGCTCTCTCTAATTTTTTAAAAATTTACAGAACTATCTTCGTGATTTTTTTCCCTACTGGACGATCGCGATATTGCTACTGTATTGATCAGATTACAATCTTTAGCTCGAGACTTTTGCTCTCGATATTACTCATCTTTGACTGTCATACGAATATGGAATCGATGGGATCAGGAGGGTCATACTGAACGAACGCCCTGCAGGATCTAGACCCCCCCCCCTCTCTGACGCTCGAGAGGACAGACACGTCGTCGGGTCGGCCTTGGAAGGATCGTACAGCCACTTCACGTACTTTCGAGTCAGGAAATGGGTTTGTTTGCAGCACGACAAGTATCCGCACGGACAGTGCGACGGACGTCTGGAGCAGCACCGACTGTCTGCATGGCGACCATTGTTGCGGCTTCCCTTGACACGATAGCACAGAGACGAGCGGCGACAGTGGTGCGCCCAACGACAAAACTGGATATGGGAGTGGCACCACGTCGTCTTTTCAGACGAGTCCCGTTTCTGCGTGCAGCATCATGAGGGACGTATCTGTGTCTGGAGGCACCGAGGAGAACGCACGTAGCCTGCTTGCGTTCGATATCGTATCACGGGTCCTGCACTCGGTGTGATGGTATGGGCATCCACTGGGTACACGACACGAACACCTCTTGTTCGCGTCGTCGGTAATCTGAACAGCCACCGTTACATTTCTCAGATCTTAAGGCCGGTGGCTGTGCCCTACCTTCGAGGCCTCGAAGACGCCATCTTTCAACAAGATAAGGCAGGACGGCATGTTGCCCGTCGTGCCCTGACCTACCTCGACACAGAAGATGTTCGACTGTTTGTCTGGCCAGCACGTTCTCCAGATCTCTCCCTCATTGAAAACATCTGGTCGTGGGTTGCTGAAAGACTGGGCCGCCACCGCTCTCCAGCCACTTCGATGGATGAAGTGTGGCATAAACTTGAGGCAGTATGGAATGACTTGCCCGTATATGTCATCCGAGCCCAGTTGGACTCGATGCCCAATAGGGTGGTTCGAAAAAAACTTTTTTTTTAAATTTCAGATCGCTAGAGTGCAGAAAAGTTGCCATTGGTATAGACGTTAAAAAAGCACCAATTATTATTTTTTTATTAATTTGTCTTCCGGTCGCGCAATGCCATCGAAGTTAGCAAAAAATTGTGAAAAACCTTAATTTTTCATAAATTTTTTTAAGCACGCCATATGGTTTTAATTGTGTCCCTATACCATGAATTAACTACTAAAAGTGTGTAAAATCAATATATTGGCACTTATTATACATTTGTTTCATATCTTCCGGTCGCGCAACATAGTACAAAATGAGTAAAATTAGTAGTTTTCCAAAATTTCAAAGTTTGATTGTTTAGTACATTTTAATCATACGACTTTTAGAGATGCTATAGTTTAATTCTATTAGAATATTATATTAAAAATTCAATCATATAAGATAAACTTTGATATTCAAGTGGAATTCGGTCGCGCAGCTTCTTCAAAAACAGCAGAGTAGCCTACCTGGACAGAGAGGCGAGGTGTACATGACGAATGCCAGCGATGCGCTCGCAGCCGGTAGTAGCCATTATCGTTGTCTGACAATTTTGTTGTTTGACAATGTTTCCTTTCAGATAATTTAGAAATTTTCTAATAGTAAATAGTTGGTAATTTTTTTGTTTCAATATTCAATTGTTGGTGCAGCTCTTCGCTCATTTTGTTTACAAAACGACCCAGAACTCACCACGGGGAGGTGGCTGCACTTCGAGTTCCACCCACCCTCCCCAACCAACCATCCAATGTAGGGTGTGTTATTTACAATATGTACAAATTTATTTCGCTTTCTCTCTCTTTATGTTTCCTTTCTAGTCTTTAGCTATCGATAAACATCGAAATTCGGATTTGTGTGAAAAAGTTGGCATCGCTGAGCGTGACAGTAATGTGGTTCTAATATAGCCGTCTCTGGAACTGTGTCCACACACATTACTTGAAGCTTCGGTCACTAGCTTAAAGCATCTTTCAACTGCCTGTGTATGGCATGGGAAAGGATCTATAATTATAACAGGCGTGAAGTCATTGCTCACATACTGTTTTATTTCTTCATTAGTCAATGTTCTTAACAGTGGAGGAAGAGTCAGTGTACTGGTGTTCCATTTGATAATTTCGGTATAGTCTTTAGCTTCAAAGTTTAGGTTTGGAGGTTTAAAGATTCTGATAAAGTCACTTTCAGATATTGCTTGCTTTGCCTTCATGATACGCTTAAAGCCCAGCTCTCGGATATGGTTTCTTTCATCAGTTACCATAGCCAAAAGTAAATTATCGGGATGGTCAAAGTAAGCATTCCGTTGTAAAACGGGATCAACAACTTGAAGCAGCTCTTCTGGTAAGTACCTTATAGATTCAATAGTTTTGTAAACATGTCTAGGCCCATCTGTGAATTTGCGGTTTATTTTTATGGCAAACCACATAGGCATATAACATTTGAGAATGAATGTGACAATTTCTCTCAGATTTTCAGAAGGGTTTGACACACTGATGTAGAGGCGCAAAACTCGATTTGCAATAGTAAGCCATTTTGAATGTGACATTGGGCCAGGATCACGTACTACAAAGTCTTCTGAACAATGTCCTGACTTGATGACTTCTGATATCTCAAGCAAGTACAATTGGTCCTTACTAAGAATACTCTTGTCAACTTTGGAATCTCACAATCAGTAGGATTAAAATCAACAACTGGTAGTCTTTCACAATCAGGTAGGGCCTTTTCAATCGGTCCGGAATATCCTATTGGGCCTGTCGTATTTCCATCTAAGTGTTGGAAAAGGTGGCGAAATGGCAGTTCGTTGTAATGGAGAAGACAAATACTCCATTGTAGAGGTCTTCCCACATGTATCTCTATTTGTCGAATTACACCATTTCTTAAGCCCGTATTAATAACAGTACCGTCACATCCAACAACTTCCAATTTGTCAAGTAAAAAGCCATTTTATGATAAATAAGACGTGATGGTTTTGGCTATGTCGGTTGCTGAGCTTGTCCACTTACATAGGACAAGTGTGTCCTATGTAAGTGGAGCCTGGATCCTGAATTAAAGAGTAATGCTCCTCCTTATAGGTTCCGCGAAAGTGTTTTCTGCCAGTTTTTTCAATTGACAATGTATTGCCTTTTCGTCCATCAAAGTAAAGACCATAAATTTCTAAACTTATATCACTTTGCAAACTAGCTCTCACACAAGTTTTTTCTCTTCGGACTTTACTCTTGTCTACAACATAAGAAGTATCTGATTCATTAATCAACCCAACATCTTGCAGTACACTTGAAGCAATAGCAGCCGTAGCTCGAACCGATACGCCTTATCGGTCACTCGTCACGTATCGGTCACTCGTCACAGCGCGGCATTCGTCACGTACACCTCGCCTCTCTGTCCAGGTAGGCTACTCTGCTGTTTTTGACGAAGTTGCGCGGCCGAATTCCACTTGAATATCAAAGTTTATCTTATATGCTTGGATTTTTAATATAATATTCTAATAGAATTAAACTATAGCATCTCTAAAAGTCGTATGATTAAAATGTACTAAACAATCAAACTTTGAAATTTTGCAAAAACTACTAATTTTACTCATTTTGTACTATGTTGCGCGACCGGAAGATATGAAACAAATGTAAAATAAGTGCATATATATTACTTTTACATACTTTTAGTAGTTAATTCATGGTATAGGAACGCAATTAAAACCATCTGGCGTGCTTAAAAAAATTATGAAAAATTAAGGGTTCATGTAACTTCGATGGCATTGCGCGACCGGAAGCCAAATTAATAAAAAAATAATAATTAGTGCTTTTTTCACGTCTATACCAATGGCAACTTTTGTGCACTCTAGCGATCTGAAATTTAAAAAAAAGTTTTTTTCGAACCACCCTAATGCCCAACCGAGTTAGAGCCATTGTAGCTGCCAGAGGTGGCAGCTGTGTGTACTCATTTCGGACCCTGTATACCCCCAAATTGCCTACAAGTTTAATCGTGTTTCCTTCTTGCCATGCTGTATACGTACAATAAGTAAAGTTTTGTTAGTTGCTTTCCTTCCTAGTGTTGCAATTTTTATGGCCAGCAGTGTATATATATATATATATATATATATATGAGGCGGTGAAAGGCAAAGTGCTGTAAGTCACATTTTCAACTTTTTTTATTTGAGGGCAAAAATGTAATCTCCATGTTCAATTTATAGTGGAATTGCAAATAATTATTATTTGCAATATTATAATAATAATTATAAATTATACTTTGTTCAATTTATAGTGGAATTTTTGTAGTTTTTGCAGTAAAACGCTTTTGACTTACACCACTTGACTTACTGACTTGCACCACTTTTCTTTTCACCGCCTCATATATATATATATATATATATATATATATATATATATATATATATATATATATATATATATATATATATATATATATATACATACACACACATATATATATATACATAGAAAGAGATTTATATACAGGTAACCCTCCTATAACACGGTAGTTAGGTTCCTAGAAAATGCCGTGTTGTGTGAAACCGGGTTATATGAGACCCAGAGCCGGTACAAAAAGGGGGGTTACGCTCCGAAAACTTATTAAAAATAAACATTTTTTTCTTAAATTCCATATAAGCAACTTAATTTTTATTAAAAATATAAATGTATGTATAACACAAAACGAAAAAAAAAATATTTTCATTTAATGCGACCTTAATTTAATAAATTTCTTCCTCATCACTGTTCAATACAATCAAACGAGAACGTTTTTTCGATTGAACAATATCACCTCCACTTTCAGAACCATTTTCTTCATTTATATTTTTTGTACCTTTTATCCTCTTTAAAAAAATCTATAATTTTGGTTTGTTTGCTGGTTCTTACAAGGTCATTGTAGATTCACGGTATGGAGATAGACAATTTTGCAGTTCTCTTTTCAATTTTTGGCTTCTTTAGGCGGAAGAGTCTGTATTCAGGAAAAATGATTCGAGATTTTCAGCTAAGCTTAGGCCTTCTTGTAATTTTATAGAGTTATAAATGAATAAATTACAATTTTCTTTATATATTTTCATGTAAAGCCACTATAGTTCATTATTCCTTCCCGTCATTATTTTAAGGTAATTTAGTTTTTAAATGTGTTAAACCAGGGGTTCCCAAACTTATCCAAGTCGTGGCACCCTTAAGAGAAGTAGAATTTTTTCATGGCACCCTCGTCATATAATATCTATCTGTGGTATATTATTATTATGTATAATATATATATTCCATATTTGTACGACTGTGAAGAAGAAATTAGAGAAGTAAGTGGTAAGAACAGTAATAAATTAATGCAACTTGTGTTAAAAAATCACGCAAGTACTTTAATTGTAATTAATAGGAAAACAATCAATAAAATTAATAATAAAACTACCTTCCAAATGCTCTTGGTATATGTGTGTTTAGTTTTAGTGTGACGGGTGAGCCTGCTGCTCACTGCACAATTGTTCGAATTGCGGAATAAAGCTTGATACAGCTACTCTCATTTATTTTTTGACATTAATTTTCGAACGATATTTGCTCTTTATAACAACAATTACTGAAAACCCAACCTCGCACAGAAATGAAGTTGAAAAGGAAATGAAAACCCTTATATCTTTGGCACCTAGAATGGGACACTCATTTTTTATAGATATCCCAAACTCCGTCAAACACAAACAAGCGAATTTCGCTTTCAGGCTTTTGTCTCTCAATAGCTCAATTAGATTTTCTTCCTCTTGTGAAGCTTCATCATGGAATGGATCTTGAATCCACGCAAACTTCTCGGTTTTGTCTTCTGCGAAGTACTTTGCAAAATAGTCAGTTCGTTGTGATAGGTGCTCTGTGAAAACTCTCAGCATGCTATGTGAAACTCTCAGCATGCTATGTCAGCATGCTATGTGCTTTTCTCCACTACAGATCATGTACTTCTGCAATATAGAGGTCTTTTGGAGTAATAGGTCTTTTGGAGTTATATCGGAATAGTCCTTACCAATATATTAGATTGGAGATCATGGGCACTTCGCGGCACCCCAGTGTGCCGCGTCACACACTTTGGGAACTCCTGTGTTAAACAAACATCACGTTATCCAGTGCTATTGAAGTACAGTGTTGTACGAAAGTTTTCGCAATTTATCTTATCGTGTTAGAGCGAAACCGTGCTGTAAGATGCCGTGCTGTAGGAGGGCTACCTGTATAATGTTCTAAATTAAAACATTAAAATTTCAAACGAAATTGCCACTCAAAAAATCGAAAACGAACTGTACTCTAAATCTGAAGATGCGCCTGGGTCCTATTTCTTAATGACACGCGCTCGGACTTATTAACGCTAGTATTAATTTCCGTCACACCTCATTTGTGTGTGGGTAAAGCAAACTGCTGGAGTCATCTCCGTCCATTATGACTCCCTAAATATATTTTAAGAATTTTTTTTATAATAATTTTGGAAATTATTGTATCCAGAAATCATTTAAGATAAAGAAAATTGGAATAAAAATCGAAAAATCGAAAATCTTGAGATTTTGTCATTTTTTACTAAAAAAAATTAAATTTTTTTTGCCACAGATTTGTCGTAATGGAGTTGGCCCATTACAAGTTTGTAGTAAAATTTTGAATCTTCTGTTGTTGCCAACTCTATGCCGCTAAATCGGTGGTTGTTCATCCCCCTTTGTTCTTTTATGCCGTGCCATGGAAAGGATATTTGGTGGACTGAAAGGTATGGTGGTGCTAAAGAGATAACTTTAAGAAACGTAGAGCAGCTATCGGAATCAGAGCTGGCCGAGATTCTTGCTCTAAATTGGTAGAGAGATAACGCTGAAGATATAATAATTTTTGTAATATCAAAATATCATATACTAGATGAATACCCTTGCTTCGCTATGGAGTACATTCAAATTAAATTTAACGGTCAATGTATGCAGTTAATGCCAAAAAATTATGTTTATAAAAAAATCGTAAAGGATATTTTCATAAACAAAATAATTGTCTTTTAAGATAGACTATTTAGATGTGAGTAGACCATAAAAATTGACGACGGACCAGTTGTTAGTAATTAACAACGTTTTTATTAATCAAATAATTTTAAACAAGGTAAATGGGGAAATTTCCCGCTCGTGGAATAACATCCACACAAAGTAACGTTATGGCTACAACTGAAGTATTTTTGTCTACGTCATATCAGACGCCGCCTAGCGCATGCGCTCAGACAATAATGTAGAAGAAAATATTCAAATTAAATACAACGGTCAATGGATGCAATTAATTTGTATGTTTAATATTCATAAAACATATTAATTTGAATTGAATTCTTAAAAAAACTTCCATCTCAATGAGTCTAGTGGTTCAATTTTATCTTTTACTGTATTTTAATATATTTTTGTCAATTTATTTCGTTGTTATTCACGTGATGCAAAATTAATTTAAAGTATCACAAAAAGAAAAGAAACCACGTGATCGGCATTTAATAAATTAAACTAGCTGAGTGGCAATCCCAAACGTCTTGGTGGTCCACCAGTCGATCGCGATCAACTTAATGCCCACCCCTGGTATAAATGGATTAAAAATTTCTTCTTTTCTTTGTAGGTGGGCCTGCGTCTCTCTCGTAATTGTTATACGAATTCCAACTGGGACAGGAAGGCATCATGTACTGCTCGACCCTAGGATCGAACGCGTGATAACTGAAATGAGTTCCATTCCATTCATTTGTTGTCCATTCGGAAGCTGATGCCACGGGAGCTTGAAATGTTGCATGCCGGTTTACCCTCTTACACCAGGAACTGACGTAATTGTTCGTCGTGTCAGCCGAGAGCCGCCTACCGTAGATTTTGGAAAACAGTCTACGGCTTTTATCGACGGTGAATTCGGACAATTGATAAACACTGCGTTCCAGTGGACTGTAGATCTCCACCATGTGGAAATCCAAACCTCTTCCGTAGCAGCCATAGAGGGTCCCGTCTGATGCCTGGGGGGTCTCCACCGTGGATCCGAAAGATGTCATGGAGTTCCTGAACACTCTGAAATACTCCGACGCTGAAGAATCTAAGTAGAATAGCAGGGAGCCATCCGACATGAAGTGGACGATGCTCTGTAATGGAGAATTGTTAAGGTAAGGAATAAGAACTTTGTAAGGTTTACATAACATTCGATTCACAATAATCGAACTTTTTAAGTGCATAAATTTAAAGAAGCTGCTAAAGTTATGCTAATTTCAGTATACACCGTTGGTATAAATACCAAACAGCTATATTACAAAAAGGAAGCTAAGAAAGTGAAACGAAGTATCGACAGGGCCTGATTATGAACGCTGGGGTCCCTGGGCAGATGCTGTTTGCCCCCCCCCCCCTTACGAACATTTATAAAAATAAGAACTAGAGGTGGAACTAGAGGTAAGAACTAGAGGTTGAACTAGAGGTGAGAACCAGAGGTGGGGAACGCGCGGCCTGCGTGATATTCTTGTGCGGCCTTCATAAAAGCTAGGACTTGTATTAATTAATATTTAATTTTATAGATTACTACAATTTGCAAATCAATGGAATTAAATAAAGATCGACATGGATGTATGTACGCAGGCTTCTCGTTACGAAGCTTGGTCCAAATATTCAGTTACTTTCAAGCAAGAAACAAATGCAAATATCCTACTAGCTTAAATTTTCCATCGGATTTTAAAATTATTTTAGGAATTGTCGCTATGTCAGTTATTTATAATTTAATACCATTATTTTTCTATTGTATTTCTTTATAATGTTAAAATTATCTAAAAATACTTCTACTTTATTATTTTTATTTGAAGTGGTATTTAAATATGTAGTTATTTATTCAAATTTAAAAATCTGGATATATATATGTGCTTACATAAATAAAAATACCAACAGTGAAATATAAAAAATTTCAGTGGTATCTATGAATCTTATAATTTTATAAAAAAATAATAATTAATGATTAATGTTATAACAAGTTTTTACCCTTATGTGAATACAAAAATATTTTATATTGTAACTTTTTAAGTCAAATAATAAATAAATAAGGACTTAATTTTTTGTTGTTATTTTTCTATATAATGCACCAAATTGTTAAAACTATACCTAACTATAAAAGTCGTATTTATAGGTACATCAACTTATGCGGCCTCCTTTATTACTACCTAATTTACATGTGGCCTCTAATGTAAGGTGACCAGATTTTAACATTGGTAAAGCGGGACACCATTGGGGGAGGGGGGGGGGGGCCTTGATTAAAAATTTGGTCTATATGGAGCAACAAAAATTTTCATAGAACGCAAAAATAGTATTGTAATAGATTTATTTTTAAATTTCAACATAAGTACAATTTACAAATATAATAAATAAAAAAATATGTATAGTATTATTTTATTCTTTGGCATATTTCTGATTTGCGTGAATTTTGTTTTTAGTAGATTGCTGTCGTTGTTTAAAAGGCCATAAAATTTTTCACAAGAATTTGTTAAATTATATTTCACACATAAAATGGCTTTCAAAGTCTCAACACTTAATTATGATTTTTTTTATGTCCACACTTCATTTACCGTAGAAAAAACGCGTTCAGTCGTAGCATTAGTTCCTGGTAAGGACAGCGCTTATTCCACAATTTTTAGTACATTATTGTATGGAACATGGTTTGTTTCAAAATTCGAATTCTAACAACTGATCATCAATGCGAACTTTGATAATCAGTTCTCAACAATTGTTTGTTATTAATAAAATTTAACATCATAAAATTAGAAAAAATAATATAAACTCATATCCTGGCTAAATAGCCACGTGGCCGCCGAAAACCGTATATTCCCTTCCCGTTCTCTCGCCGTTCCCTAGCGTGTCGTGCATTCTTTCCAAAAATCGGGATGTGATATGGAGTGTGATATGAGTTGTTCTCAAGCCCGTTGTGAGGTTTGCATGAACTCAAAAGAATGTCAACGACAGTAATCACTGTGTTCAGCTCTCAAGGCGCCCTGGTCACAGGTGATTTGGCAACGGCTCTGCTATCGTTGTCGCTCTGACCAATGGGTGAAAGGCGAGCGATTAGGAGAGCCTGCGCGGCGGACGTGAATGCGAGGCTCTGCGCAGTGCACTTTGACCCGTCGAGGTCAGAGGCAAAAAACTGGACTTCTACCCTAAGCCGGCGTCCGAGAACGTGACCAGCCCAGCTCTTCGGATTTTTTTGATTAGGGTTATCTTCGCTCGAGACCGCCATAGTTCCATGTAGAGAAATGGTACGGACGCTGCAAGTTTTTACATGGTTGTTCATCAGCTTATCCTTCTCTCTCTTTTAATTTAATTTGGTAACTTAATTATATAATTCCCCCATTTTCGGCTTAGTTTATTCTCTAAATTTTAGTCTTTGGATTGACCACGTGTCATGTCCCTAGCCCATTCCTTACATTAGATCTGGGTCCCTAGCCTGACTGATTTACAATAAAATCCTATTTCGTTATCTCATTAACTTGTGGTGTTAGTTCTTTTCGGAATGAAGTCCCAGGTTTTTCTCATTTTCTATCCTTTCAGCTAGATGGTTCTCTGCCTTGGTTATTGATGGTATCTGGGTTTGTATCTTTCACACGTTATTTTGTACTACCACTTTTATTTGCCTTTTTATTCACCGGCCTATCTTTCCCCTACACCATACGGGACTTTTTTAAAACGCCGCGGAATGCGGGACAAATTGTTAAAAATCGGGACTGTCCCGTCAAAAGCCGGACCTCTGGTCACCTTACTCTAATGGTAAAAAGGTTCCCCACCTCTGCACTATACTATTAGAAATACTAGGCGCATACACCAAGTGTGTGAGGAAAAGTTGTTAAAGGTCAGGATTAAAAAAAAATCGTTTGATTTCAATTTTGATTCAAATAACTATTTAAACCAAACAACTCTGCATACGAGTCCTATATTTGCTATTACAGTGTATGGCTGATGAGATGAAGCATTCATAAACATGTTTCACATCAAACTGAAAACGCCTTTCACCTTCTGCTGTACGTCTGATACAACCTCATAGTTTAACATTTTTCCTAAAGCAGAAAAACTTTCACTTATCTGGCATCCTATCTGTTTCAGTGTTGAGAAACATCGTTAGAGAGATTTTGCACTTTAAAGAGGACAGTTTTGGGGCCCACTAGCATCAGGGGCCCTGGGCAAAGTCCCGATTTGGCCATGCGATAAAAAGACCCTGAGTATCGAGACGGCTGTAGCTAGACCTAGAGTCTGGAGTCGAGAGTCTGGTTTGATTATAGTTGAGTTGGGCGAATTGCCGTTTGAGGCTTTTAGCTAGGTTGCTTCTAACCTACGCGAGTTCTTGTTAGAAGAAAGTTTTCGTGGCCGGAGACCAAAGTCTACTGAGCAGCAGCGCTGGTTTGACATTTCAAGAAGTATTGCAAACTATATTTCCTTGAAAAAAAAATGATTTATATAACTCATACCAGAAGTACGCAGTATTTATGTTGAAAAGCAATTTCTTGTGCATAGTTTAAATAAACATTTTAATTCATTTAGAACTGTGTTTGAATCTAATTCGTTAGAGTGCCACTTCAAATTATTGTGGTAAGGAACACGAAGAGATTTGCGTAAGACAGTGCTTACACACCACTAGCTCTTATTCACAAACCCAGGTTAAAAAGAAACAAATAAATTAGCCTTGGTTGCCTCTGCACAAAAAATGGCGGCCACCGGATCAGAGATTCTCTTGTTCTCGGGAACCCATCTCGTCGGAGGACAAGCCGTGAATCATCGGAGGGTTAACTCGCAGCCAGAAAAAAAAACCTGTCTGGTCGCTCGAATACACCTTGCAGTGCCGTCTTTCATTGGACCAAGAAGCGGTCATTCAAGCCTAAGTCCGGCCCTTCTCCCCCAACCCTTCAAAAAAAAGAAAAACATGGCGGGCAGCCTGAACAAAATGGCAAATTCGCCATTTAGCCAAACAAAATAGAAAGGGGGCCGTATAACCAAAAAAATAAACTATTAATTAATACTGAGTTAGCTTTTAAGTGAGATGATTAATTACTATGACATTAATATTATTTGGTTTAATTAGCAAAACCTATGGAGTGATGAAAAAAAAAAGAAAACTCGTTATTCGACAGTTAGAACAATCATCACGACATTATATACACCCAAGCAAGGGAAGAAGTGTTAATTCTGTATACTGGCGCCCGAAAGTTTATATATATTCTGGTTGTTCTGCTTACATCTATAACGGACAACGTAATTAAATATTGAACTGGGTACTGTATTATACACACGGCTAGATTTGAGGCGGAAAGCGCCGGAACGGCGTTTCGATAACTCTTTTTAGGAAAAAAAAATTACGATAGTTAAAACAATTTATTTAATCACAAATTACTCTGTTTTTAGTGAGTGAGCCTGACCTACTACTCTTTACATTTCACGAAAAAGAACCATTCGCAGGTCGAAATGATCGATTATGATGTGAGGCTAGGGTAGTTTGTTGAGCGTTACTACTGAGTACAGCGAACTGCGACTATTTCACTGAAGCGGGTGGTATTGTGGATTGACCTCGGCCGGCTGACGGGACGGTCGTCTGACTCATTATTACGTAATGCACTGACTTTTCGCGGGTTTGCAAATGAGGTATTGATTAGCCCCGACCCCTCATTTCAAGAATAGACCTCCCCGAGGCAGCTACCATTCTTCCATGTTGTGTTGTTGAGATTAGTTGCGTTTGAGCAGTGTCAAGTCTGTGTGAGTGCGATAGATTGTGAATTGAAATGAGCAAAAAACTAACCGATTTTTTCTCACTTTCGGGTGGCAGTAAAAAGACTCAAGCACAGCATTAGTTGTGGCGATACTAGTGATGACAAAGTGGTTAATGACGATGACGGCGAAATGAAAAGCCTAAGTTCGCAACCGTCCTCTAACACTGCAAGCGAAACAATGGCTTCTGAAAAGCTTGACTGTAATGTAGAATACCCTAAAGAAAAAGATACACCTGTTGAGTGCGACAATGTATTGCCAGATTGCTGGACTAATTCGCAAAAAAACGAGTTTTGCCAAAAATATGACTGGTTGTTTGTTAAAAATGGAATGTTAGGATGCAGTGATTGTGAAAAGTTTGGGGTTTTATCTATCCATAAGAAAACAGGTATGAAAATTTCAAAAGCGTGGGAAAGTGGTGAGATAAGTAGCTACGGCGACACTAAAGAAAAAAAAGCAAACTTCGTTAAGGAAAAAAATGTATGAACACAAAGAAAATGCTGGTCGTAGAGCAGCTGTCAAAATTTTATGTGAAGGTAAAAATGAAATATTGTACAAAGTTGTTTTGAAGCAGCGTGCTCATGATAAACAAGCTACTGAAAATATATTTCGTACTGCATATAAGATTGTTAAAGAAAATCAGTCCTTTCACAATTTTGAAACAGAAATTGATTTGCAGGAACTTAATGGAGTTGACATGGGTCGCATTTCACATTCATACAAAGCCTGCACTAACATTGCTTTGCAGATAAGTAAAGAAATGAAGAAAACATTTGTTAATAAAATAATGAAGAATGACACGAAAAGTGGCCTAATAATTGATGAGTCAACTTCCCTTACTAACAAGTCAAGTTTGATTGTTTACGTTCGTTGTTCTTTGCCTAAAACTGGTATGTGTGGTTCTACCAACGTCTTTTTAGATTTAGTAGAACTTGATGGTTTTGCTGCTAAGGCGGCATTTGACTCTTTGATTAACTGTCTTCACTCTAATGGAATAACTGACACGTGTTTAAGTAAAAACATAAAAAGCTTAATATGTGACGGCGCTGCTACTATGATTGGTAAAAACAAAGGTGTTGGAGCATTATTTTGTGTAAAATTCCCTTCTGTTATTGTTTGGCACTGTGCTAACCACGGTCTTGAGCTTTCAGTGTCAGATGTAGTTCAGTCAGTTTCAGGAGTTGATAGATTTAAATCCTTCATAGACAAACAGTATGTTGTGTATCATGCTTCACCAAAGAACAGCAGGGAATTGCGAACCTGTGTAAGTTTACTAGAGACAGAACTTTTAAAAATCGGAAGAGTTTTGAGTACACGTTGGGTTGCGTCTAGTTTCAGATCTGTTTCAGCCATCTGGATGTCTTATAAAGCTCATCATTTTAAAGAAGCTTCAAATGACCCAACCAGAGACAGCATAGAAAAAAGAACGTTTGAAGGCCTCTTCAAAAAGATTACTGAAACTAATTTCATTTTAGACCTGAGCTTGATGGCTGGTGCATTGCAAGAGCTCTCAGAGTTGAGTGAAGCTTTCTAACATCGCAACGTTGATCTAAGCTATGCTAACAAAAAGTTAAAAATTACAGCTTCTTTGTTTGAGGAAAGAAAATCAGTTCCAGGATTTTACTCATCGATAGCTCAGGAAGCAGTAAACAACTTGTCTTTTTTCGGAGTTCCTCTCTACTAAAAAGAAGGTAGGAAAAACAACCAGCCTTTAAACTCCGAAAAGTTTTACGAGGCATTTAAAAAGTCTATTGAAACAAGACTACTCAGTGAAAAATACTTTGAGCTTGCAGACACCATCAAAGTAATGGATGAAAAGAACTGGCCACAAAATGTCCCAATAACGTTTGAGGAAAATGAAATGCGGAAACTTGCCTCCAAGTTCAAACTTAAGTAAAGGCAACTAATGACATGATTCTGAGAGTATCTCCACTTCAGAGTGTTCCCGGAAAGTCTCAACCCGTTGAAACAGTCAATCAGTTCGATAGTCATATCGTCGAGTGAATGTGAAAGAGATTTCTCACAGATGAACCTCATTATCACACCATTGAGATCATCACTGAATATTGCAACAGTTTCTGGCCTGTTGTCTGTAATAATCAATGGACCTCCTCTTCGGCTCTTTAACCCAACTAAGTATGTTGACTCTTAACTTGTATCTGGACACCTTTCAGCATTAGCCGTCAAGAGTAAGGAGAGGTCAACAGAAAAGAAGTATGATAAAAACATGTTGAAGTTTTGGACAATCTTTTAGGATGGGAACAAAACTTACACAATCATAAAACTGTGCTTTTTTACTGCTTTTATTACTTTTCTACAAAACATTTTTGTAATATTCTTCTGCTTCTTCACAAGCACAAGCACAACAGCCCCTTACAGGCCCTGGATGCCTCAACCACACGCTCATTCCAGCGTCTTCTATCTGCTACGACTCCTCTCCAATTTTTAATTTTCAAAGTTTTTTAGTCTTTTTCAATGTCATTTAAGGAGACAGTGGACTTTCAAAATTGTGAAATTTGTCAAAAAATTCGATTTTTTTTATTTTATTGAATTGGGAAACTATGGACGAGTAGGAACATGTTGCAAAAAGAGTTTAAATTTCTGGGATTACTTTCCTAGTTATAGGCATTTGTATTTAATTTAGATATTATGTGGTTACTAATAGCAATAACTTTAAATGCGTCTTTAAATGAATTTGCGAAGCTCTTTAAAAAATATGATTTTGTTTGTTCAACTTCGTGGATCCAGAGATTTCTTGAGAGGCATTCTATTGTGTTCGGGAGAATCAGTGGAAAATTGAAGATCGTGCCACCAGGAGTTTCTGATAACTGGCTTAAAACCGTTTGGACTACGTTAAGAGAAGTCTTTGAAGACCATGAAATCTTTATCACTGATGAACCTGGCCTGCTTTATAGGATGATCCCGGATAGGACGTTGCGTTTGAAATACGAACCTTTGATTGAACATGAACCTTTCAACTATTTTTTGAACGTCATGTTTCAGGTGTAAATAGAAATTATGTGACAATGAATTTAGTATTTCCAGCAGTTTTAAGTTATCTATCGGATATAAAAGCTATCGATTATAAGAACCAGTTTTTAAAGTCCCCTGGATGTTCTTATAAACGATTTGCACTGTATATATATATATATATATGGTACCTGATCCTACATCGGAGTGTGGTACCTGAATATGCCAATAGATGACACTATCATTCGTTTGCGCCGCTGCAGCCTAACGAAAGAATGAGAGATCTGGCAACAGCTATCCTGTCTCATATATATATATATATATATATATATATATATATATATATATATATATATATGTATATATATATATATATATATATATATATATATATATATATATATATATGTATATATATATATATATATATATATATATATATATATATATATATATATATATATATATATATATATATATATATAAAATGTTCCGTCTCGAAATGTCGATTACAGCGCTACTGTGAAGGTGTGGCCATATACACACACAAACTGTTTTCATTACAGCTATCTATCAGGATATGAATAATTTGTTAAACATTACCTGCAGCATTTGTTCGGTGTCAGATGCTCCTTTCATGCTGTAAACAGCAGATACGAACTTTACAGCTGTTACTATATCGGCCATTCGGAGGGCGCTGCATACCTCGTGGGTTAGAGGCTCTGTAAGATCAGCCTGGATGAACTCGAGACCAAACTGTAGACGAGTCGTGGACGAGACGTTGAGATTTCTGACGACATGCTCTGCCGTGATGGACCAACCCCAGTTGACGTCGATGAGGTAAACGTGAATGTTCCTCAATCTTTGACTTCCAAAGGGGCGCCAGGACATTATGTGGTCAATTATCGTTGCTATAGCGAGCAGTTCTGTGGCCGCAAATGACCACAGTGTCTTGAGCCAGAAGCCTGTCCAGTAGGACTGGATTTTGCCCCAGCAGAAGCATGAAGTGGAAAGCTACTGTGCTGCCGAATAACGTCGCGTACTGGAACACATAGGCACCCCTCATTCCGGGGTGATCGAAGCGAATATTCGAATTTCCAGCTTTGAGAGTCTTCTTGTGAAACGCTTTTTTGACTTCACTCAGAAAGTATGCGTTCGTGCGGATCCAACCGGGTTTAATTTCGGCTTTCACAATTTTATGGTAAAATTCCAGAAAGTATGTTTCTAAATCCACATGAAGCCTGGGCTGGTCCATTGTTTTTTTAAAAAAAATATCTAACTTTACAGAAGGACCACCAGTTTCCTTTTACATTGCTATCAGCCTAAAGAACAAAGAACGACTGATAGCTCGTGCATATACAGTTTCGTTATTAGCTTCAAAATGTTTTCTTATCAGAGGGAAACGTTATGATTTCAAGTTCTGAAACTATTGCATGAGGTTAGTTCTGTTTTATGTGTTTAGCAGTGATAACACTACGCTGATAAGGGAAAACTAAATCATAAAGCGTGCCAGATTTTATTTTGTAGTGCTTTTCAAAAGAGATATACTGTCACCCCTGATCACAACATAAAAATCTGTCATTTGTTACAGTTAGGGATTCCAAAACGGATATATCTGCATCCTTTATAAGCGGGTTTTTAATTCCTGACCGTATCCGATATCCATCCAATTTTTTCTGGATTTCTGAAACATAAATTTTTTAAAATTTTCCGTATAAAATAATTAAGGCTGATCTCTTTCTTTTCCTCTACCACCAATTTTGTGTTCAAAAAATATATAAAAAATACAAATTATTGGATTGTTTCTAGCAATTTTTACAAAATCTGAGAGAATGTCGAAAAAACGTGGCATTGATCGTGTTTCTACATTTAATCCTGTTGCATTTTAAATCAAGAATCTTATGGATATCTGTTTCCTTCTTTGGGGCATGAAGGGATATGTGAAAAACACGTAAAAACACGTTTAGCCCCCTCCCCCCCTTGGGGACGAATTTTGAAAATGCTGAAATTGATTTTAGGTAATCAAGTTCCTTACATTTTAAAGCAAGAATCTTACGGATATCTGTTATTTCTCTCTGAGATATGAGGGAATATGGGAAAAACACGTTTTGCCCCCTCCCCCATGGGGGTTGAATTTTGAAAAATCCTGATATTGATTTTTAGTTTTTTGGGTTCCTTTCATTTTCAAGCAAGAATCTTATGGATAGTTTTTCTTCTTCGAGATAGGAAGGAATATGTGATAAAACACGTAAAAACAAATTTAGCCCCCCCCCCTCCCCCCTTGGGGGCCGAATTTTGAAAAATCCTGAAATTTGTTTTTAGGTATTCATTTTAAAGCAAGAATTTTATGGATATTAATTTCCTTCTTTGAGATATGAAGAAATATGTAAAAAACACGTTTTGCCCCCTCCCCCCTTTGGGAGGCGAATTTTGAAAAATCGCTTCTTAAATGACGCCTTCAGCACAAAAGTAATAAGCTCCTAAAATTTGATATGTGTATCTCCAATAGTTTTTGCTGGGCGTTGATACGTGTATAGATAAGTCAGGATTTCTTAATTTATATATATAGATTTATAAATATATATATATATATATATATATATATATATATATACACATATACTGGGGAGGGAGCACCCACCCCCCCCAGTCCCGAGCCTAACGCGCTATCACTAGGCTATCCTGGGCCCTCCTAATCGGTTAGATGAAATAAAAATGTTTTAGTTGATACATTTTATCTTTGCCGACGATTCTACACTGTTTCAGAGCTAATTACCTAAAGTAGAAGATTAGAAAAAATGTGACGCACCTTTTCTAAGCAACGCTTTAATTACGTATGAATCTTTCTTTTATATACATTCTACCATTTATTATGAACTGAAAAAAAGAAAAGTTTCACAAGTAAACTTTTCATGATGTCTCGGTACAATAGATGCTTTCTAGCAAGACTACAGGGAGACGTAAAGAAAAACAATTTCTAAATAATATTTAAAAACATCAAATGGGGTCCTAATTTATGTCCACCTCTGACCGCTCAAATGGACAATCCAGCACTGTCGCTGGGATATTTGACTCCTGAGTTAATTGTTCTTTCACTTTTGTGGTATTCAGGAAAGGACGATTCCATTTCGCTAGCTACGAAATTTTTAATAGGTGGCGCAAAAGTGTGGATGGTTTACTTCGATGCTTCACGGTAGGGTAGCTTTTCCTTCCTTTCCACTTTGGAATTTAAATTTCGAAGGTGTCCACTATTCGTTTGCTTTTAGATTTCGTGTTAAACATCCTGTTGCCCTCGCAACAGCACTCTTGTGGAAAATCTTCCGTTTGTTCCGACCTGGGGAGAGAGATCTTTAAACACTTCCGGAAATGCTTTTCAATCTCTCTCTGGTATGTTTCATTGCCGTTTTCTTTAGCCGCCGTCAGCGTCGGACGCATTACGAGATTTCGGGATCTCCCTCTGTGCCAAACGCTGACGTAATTTATGGTCACGACGGCGGGAAGTTGCCAACCGAAGTACTTCTCGTTGAGTCTGACGCTTTCGGCAATGGAAAAAACGGACATCTTGTACAAGTCATGCGTCAGAGGTCCATACGATTCAGCCATGACCGGAAACGATTCCATGGCACTCATGAAGACTTCGAAATGCATGTTTGAGGACGAGTCCAAGAAAAACAGTCTTCCATCTTCTTTAAATGCAGCCGATGAGTTCCTGAAAGAAGAAGAAGCCAATTGCTAGAAACCAGAATGTTCAATAACAGAGAAATGATAAAGATCTAGATATATGTCTTGTCAGAACGTTCCCAGTGCTCATAAAAATGCTGGGTTTCAAAGCAATGTCTACCAAATCGTCATTGGATTCAAAAACCGTTAATTGAGTTCATTTCTAGTTGTCTTTAAACTGCATTTACAAAACATACTCAATTATTTTTCTTACACGGTATTTCCAATGTAGACCTAACCACACATTTAATAATTTAGTAGGGCCTCTAGTATCTTCTTTTGTTCCGTTGAAGTGTCAGTTATTTTTGTGTCACGGTCAAGGTGAAGGAAAACGAATGACGTTTTTGTGTGTCATGTAAAAGTGTCTTCCCATCCCTTTTGACTGGATTCTATCACAGGGAAATGAGGGGAAGATTCTCCTCGATCTGTGCCGGCCCTAATGCAGGAATCCGTCTTACTATCTAGGAACCCAATAAAAGCTTTTCTCTGAACCCGTCCTAGGATATTGATGCATTAGTTTAAAATAAGGCTTTTGTGTCTATTAGATACAGGAAACAGGTGCCATTTGTTTACGGGACCGTAGCTGACGAAGTAGATACTGGCGTTATGTACAGCAAACTTTTTCTTTAGCCCACTTTCTCGAAATAAAGACTCACTTAAACCCCAATGAAAAATTTTTGATGGAGGCAAAATTTAACGAATTAGGAAATTCGTCTGAACATCCCGGCCCTCTCTGCTTGCGTATTGAAAAACCTGAAAGCAATTCCTGCAAACTTAGACGAAGGTTGATGTGCCCTGTTCGGTTTATGTTTCATATAGGCCTAAGCGGACAGTACAGATCTGCCAACCAATTTGGACAACCTAACGAACTAGGAAAATTGTTAGGGAAATTGTGAATTTGGAAAATTGTGTTTTAAACATCGTGTCTCTAATGGAAACACGATGTTTACGTTCGTCGTTGTTTATCACACTGGTAGATAGCGTTAGCCTCTCATTTTTAGTCTTCACACGTACATTGTAGTGAGCTAACAGTAAATGTTATTTAAGCTGCCGACAGAGGTAGAACTTCATTTGTCTCTCACTCTACCTCACTCATGGCTGTTGGACTGTAGCTGAATTGCATCGAATGGGTATCAACCAATTAGATCTCCCCCGTTTTTAGCTTTTTTATCAAGAAAGGATATTAATGCCTGTACGCATTTAGCGTTTTAAGTTTATTTCCACTTTTTTTAAAACTTAATATTTGTTGTTGCTATCCTTTTAACGTTTCATTGAATGAAACTGTTTTTGTTAAACCACATTTGAGCAATTATTTCATCTAGTCATTTTAATTATTGTCATTCCTGCCGAGGACTGGTCTTAATCTTTTAATAAGTAAATTTTAGACTGTACTAGATTGTGCGTTATTTTGGTATTTTATTCAACCAACATAGTAACAAAAATGTTAACAAAATAAAAAGAAATATACACTCTGTCACGAAAAAATATATGCACCCAGAAGAAATCGAGCTACTATCACGAAACTTGGCAGGAATGTAGTCTGGTAAGAGATATGCAAATGATTAAAATTTCGACGCTAGTGAGACAAGGGTAAGAGCGCTATGCGCATATGAGATGCGCAGATGGGAGAGTTTAAAAGCATGATTACCCGTGCCATAGGGTTATTCAAACAAATCTGTCGACTTGTATGGACGGTACTGTGACTAGAGATGCCTCTGAGACGTAACCGGCGACAGTACGAACAATTGTCGGACTTTGAGAGGGGGCGTATAGTAGGCCTCAGAGAAGCACTTTGGTCGAATAGTCGTATCGGCCGCCACCTCGGTCGGAGCAATATGGTAGTTCCTCGGTGTTGGCAACAATGGATCACGGAAGGGACAGTCTACCGTTGCGGAGGGTCAGGACGTCCCAGGAACACAAATGCACGCGAGGATCGCGCAATCATAAGAGCGGCCACTTCCGCACCAACAACGTCGCTAGAATCGGTTCGATGCTATTTACCACCTTCGAGACATCCGATGCTATCAAGGGAAACCATTCAGAGACGACTGGCCGACGCAGGTATAAGGAGCCGACGTCCATTAAGACTCCTACCACTGACCCCACAACATACGCAGTGTCGACTGGATTTTTGCCGACCTCGGGCAAGCTTGAGTGTGACCGACTGGAAGGGTGTGATCTTCAGCAATGAATCCCGATTCAGTCTCAGTGCTGATGACCAGCGCATACGCGTGTGGAGGCGGCCAGGCCACCGGTCAGATCCGGCATTTGTTGTCGAGAGGCATACGATGATTACATAAGGTGTGACAGTGTGGGGAGCGATTTTTTGGGACACGCGATCACCTCTAGTCGTCCTTCAATGAACTTTGATGCCACGCAGTTACGTGGGCGAGATTTTAACACCAGTTGTACTGCCTATGATATCAAGGCGCCCAGGTTCCATTTATCAGCAAGACAACGCTAGTCCACATACTGCGAGACTCTCCCAACAATGTCTTCAAGGATATGACGTACTCCCATGGCCTGCCAGGTCACCAGACCTCTCGCAAATAGAGCACGTCTGGGACGTGCTTGGAACTGCAGATGTCCCAGAATACTGGTGAATTATCTGCCCAGTTGCAAAGTTTATAGCATGATCTTCCGCAAGAGGACATAGGTGACCTCATTGATACCATGCCACGCCGTGTTTCGGCTTGTATAGCTGCCAGATCTGAATTTACTACTTACTGATTTATAACCATTTTCATGCCATATCTTCTTAATAAAACAGTCTGTTTTTCTGAATTTGTAATCATTTGCTTATCTCCTCATACACTACATATATGTTAAGTTCCGTGATAGTAGCTCGTTTGCTTCAGGGTGCATATATTTGTTTGTGACATAGTGTATATATATATATATATATATATATATATATATATATGTGTGTGTGTGTGTGTGTGTGTAAGTAATAAATTAAAAATTAGGCCCTCCATACTAGCATATAAATTTCCTTTCCTAAATCCAATCCGCAGTAATCTTACTTTATCGCTACAAACCCATAGCAACAGAGCTTCCCATAAATCGCATGCCTTGCATTTATACACGTGTATACGTCTGGAGAAAGGAGTGGGTTCACATCCCGAACCCCGATTTTTTGCTGACCATTCAAAATAACAGCCACGTTTTTTTCGCCTCTCCGCATAAGAATGAAAAGTGGTATCTTCACTTCCGAGCATCTGACATGGATGGACGTATTTATTATCGCTCTAATAAAAAGATTCGACTCAACTGCTTCAAAATTTTAATTCCTTTCAGGCTGGGTCTAGCTCCAGCCATGTACACTGCTGGCCACCCAAATTGCAACACCCAGAAAGACAAGAGATATCACAACAAAATTTATTTTGTAGATAACATGTTGACCAAGTATCAAATAATTAAATTTATAGACTTCTGTGAAGTGTGGTTCCTGCCAAAATCAGTAGCCAGAGTAGCCGCCATTGTTGGAGATCACCGCTGCCACACGCCTCGGCATTGATTCAAAGAGAGTTTGGATGAGTTCTTGGGGTACAGCAGACCAAGCAGCTTCCACACTTTGCCAAAGTTGATCTGCTGTGGCGGGCTGGGGATGGAATCTGGGTCAATCGTAGAGCAACCATGGACCACATGTTTTCTATCGGCGAAAGATCCGGAGAGCGAGGCGGCCAGGGAAGCAATTCAATCTGGCGATTGACGAAGAACCGTTGGACAATGCATGCCACGTGTGGTCGCGCATTATCCTGTTGAAATATGGCTGTGGGCAAGCCCTGAAGGTAAGGAAGGACAACTGACTCCAACACCTCGGAGATGTAGCGCTGGCTGTTTAAAGTACCGGCAATGCGTACTAGAGGTGTGCGAGAGTGATATCCAATACCGCCCCATACCATAATACCTGGTGCAGGACCAGTGTGGCGGTGCATAACGCAGCTGTTCAGCATCCTCTCTTCACGGTGTCTCCAGAGTCGAATGCGACCATCGTGGTGTTGCAGACAGAAGCGTGACTCGTCATAAAGACA